>JAOVYW010064661.1:0-21698 GCA_025775045.1 Hiodon tergisus
TCTCTCTCTCTCTCTCTCTCTCTCTCTCTCTCTCTCTCTCTCTCTCTCTCTCTCTCTCTCTCTCTCTCTCTCTGACCTGGCTTCCACAAACATAGTCCTGGAGAAGGATGTTTTTCCCCTCTAAAGAGTCCCCAAATGCCAAGAGTCTCAAGTGCCTGTCTCCCTCACTGCCGGAAGATGTTTCTCTCCCCACTTAGGTGGACTGTCTTTGCTATCTGGCAGAGGTCGCTGAGTTGGATCTGGAAGTTTCACATTGTCTTGAGCTGTGCGTTTGTAGCAGGATTTTGCAGGCTTGCCTTACTCAGCAGTCCCTTCAAAACAAGCAAACTCTGAAATTAATTTGTTGAGCATGGTCCTCGGTTGATTATAACTATAAGACTAGAGTCCAGACATAGATCATGGTAAATGATATTCAGGGTCTTATACGCGATGTGATGTAGCACAGTATCCTCATCAGCTATTTCACATAAATATAATTTATTAATAAATTTAATGTAAAACTGAATCAAATTAAAAACAAAATGTTTTCATCTGCAACCTAACTTTAAACTTATATTTCTATGTTGTGTAGTACGTGTGTAGTACGACTAGGTATTTAAATTAACTGAAAGATCCTCAGTCCTTCTTATTTGGCTAGCAGTCTCCGTATCCGTTGACGCATTGCATCACGAGTAGAGAGAGTTAAGTAAAAAGCCTTTATTTAAAATTATGTTTAATAACGGTGATGGTTGCGAGTTAGGTTGCACACTGTAACTAGCTAGCCACTCAATATGGTATATTTTCTGACCTTTTCCAACCGGTAATACAAGTAAATTTGGACAAATATGCTGTGTCAGATTGGGGAGATTTTATGAGCTGAATACTTATTATTATAATCAACATAATTCATGTCGGATTTGACAATGTAGGTAACATAAGAGATCTGTTAAAACACTGTTATGCAACACGTATGATTTTATGTCTTATTCAAGTTTAGACAAAATGTTAGGTTTAACCGTAGACTAAAGACAATATTTTTGTAAAAGTAATTTTATGCAACCGGGCCCATTAGTGTACTAGTACGCAACGCCAATCAGATATAGTCTTGCTTTGCGTCAATGGAGGAAGACCACCCGCACTCGAGAGCACTGACTGTAAACTTCCGTACCGAGCCCCAAGTCAGGGGTTGCCCTGAACAGAGAGGCAGTCGGCGCAGTGGGCAGAGAGCCCTGCCTTCCCTGTACCCACAGACCCAAAAGAGATTACCAGCCTGGCCAGTGAGTAATAAAAGTGGCTGGCGCCAGAGCAGGCCTGTTGTTTCATGTTATCACATCTGTCAAGCAGGAAATGGGGTTGGATTAAGACGAAGGGGGGTGTCTTGTTGGTTTTCCCTGTCAAAACCCCCTTCAGCTGTCACACTGACTGCTAGTGCTAAACATCAAGAAGTGGCAGAGCAGGACTTGGAGAGCTCTGCCTTTATAAAAGTCATTATGGGAGTTTTTAAAAAGGGTATAGAGATGAAGTAAACGCACTGAGATGTCCCCTTTTAAGATATCAGCTAATTACTGTTTCAAGTTTGCCATTGTAAAATAAATGCCATGAGGTCATTTTGGGACCTGCTTGTCATTGTACATTAACAGAGCCTCTTTCCTCTTTTATTGCTTTTTGGATTATGGTATTTGGCTTCAATAACTTTTCTTTTGGTTGTTCTTTTATCTTAAAACAGGCACTGGTAGGCATTGTTCATCCTGACATCCTTCAGACTGTGACCTATTGGGAAACAAGCAAGCGGTCAGACCGTGGTTATTCACAAGTGACTGTCTGGCTCTGGTGTGTTGGAGCAAAACCAACGCCGCCAGGGGCCGGCTCTGGGCTGCACACAGTGCACAAAGAGCCCACTTCATCCCATTGTTCAAGGTGTGTAGGGGGAGTGATTTGTCAGTTCTTTGGGCATGTGGACATTGGTGGGTGCTCCCCACATTAACCCCCCCCCCCCGAAAGTGGATGAGGGAGTGGACTAAGATGGGTGTCTTTAGCATTATAGGGTACTAGGGGGAAGTGGGGAGGGGGGTAGTCGAGTTGCGTCTGTCAGCTCCCCTAGGGTTAGAGAGAGATGCAGCTTTCTCTGGTGACATGCCCTATATGGCCCAAGTCCAGAGTAGGGTGATCTGGTGAAGAGGACTTAAAGGAACAATCTGCTCTCTCCCTCCTGATCTTCCTCAGTATTGACCCCTTCTACAGCTTCTATCCCCTCATTCTGCAAATACTCCCCTGAAACAGTTTGACCCCCCCCCCCCCCACACACTCCAGCGTTCCCCTGCTCAGTGGACCACACCACCCCCTCAACCACAACCAGGTCACTCTGACCCTGGCCCCGCTTATCCTACTCAGTCAGAAGCAAGGCCTCCTGCCTACTGGTTCTCCGATGACTGATATGTGTACGCAGAGATCCGTTATCACTGCCATTTCCTTTGTGATAACCCTATCTTGGGTTTTATCTCCCTGCGTCTCTCCACCGTCTCTTCACAGACTCAGGCTCCTCCTCAATATCTCCAGCGATCTGCATTCCTTACTTTCCTCTTTCACTCCCTCTTCCTTATCAATCCTCCCAGTGTCTACCGGTGTGAAGCCTTTTATTTTCCGCTCTCTTCCACCTCACACTAGCTAAACATCACACTTGCTGTTTTCCTGAGAAAGGCAAGGGCTTTTAATTTGGTCTCAATGCCTTCTTTTTGTGAGACTGCTAAATCATCAACAGTGTGTTGGTAAAATTTGAGATTCCAGCCTGTTTTCAGTTTGAGATTGTGAATGGCCCTCAAATCCTACAAAGCCGTGATTCATAGTTTCCACGAAGAGGTCTGCTGTGAAAAAGGTGCAAGAGTTCTCCCCGACACCACCATGCCTCACATGATAAAAATGTGTACATTTGTTGCAGCACTTGGGATTCTAACTCATTGAGAAAATTACTTTTTAATTTTTTTTGTTACAACCAATTTCCTTCGGGCAGCCTTTTTCAGAACGAAGGACCAGCTAAAAGCAAAAAGCAGTTTCCCCAAAAAGCACTGTGAACAATACAGTAAAATCTTCTCTCCACGTCGTACATTGGCCTCCAGCAAGCTGCTTCATGGCCCTGAATGTTAGCACATCGACATTTGAACACCCCACCAAGCAGTTTCTTCAGTATTCTCCTTCTCCTTCTATTTTGGAGTAACTTTTATATCCTTGGGTAAGGGCTGCTTCTAGCCATGCCGTACGGCTGAAACATGAGAACAAAACAAAACACCAAAAAGGCGTGGGTTAGTGAGATGTATATGAGATGTGACCCCAATCCATAGCAATTACTGCTATTATTTTACCCTCACAGGTGTGCAAAGGTCAAGACAATATCATGGTAATTGGCCTCAATTGCAACCATTATTTGAAAAAAAACAAAAGTTCACTATTTCATAACGGTCAGATATACATTTGTCATGAATAGGGAGAGGTGACAGCTTCCAGCACACATGAAGCTATCTGGAAGCTGTCTGTTTTTCTGTTGTATTTAAAGAAACTGAAGAGGTCTGATGGGGGTTGTGTTGTCGTGGGACCATCTCTCCACTCTCAAGGTGTCTGTGTTGAAGGGCACACATGCAGTGTGCTGAGTAAGACGGACCAGACCTCTCTTTCCTCAGCATCAGATTCCAACCCGCCCCTGGGGCTATTCCCAGGCATTCCCGGGCCAGCTGGCATGTGGAGTGTGTTCTGGGAAACATGCACAGAAATACACCCAGGGCGGCATTGAGTGCCCCCCTCTGGGGTGCGGGGGGGGGGGGGGGGGTCTGGCAGTATATCAGTTTAATCAGGTGCCCGAACGCCCCACTCTGGAGTCCAAGGCTCTGCACGGTCACCAAACATTCTGCCGGTCTTGTTGCTGACTCGACTTTCAAGGTTTTCAAAGCTAAATTAAAATGGTCGTTTTCGTCATGGTATTATAAAGTAATCAGAGAAATCTGACAACTATTAAACCATTTCTGTTTAAAATTAAATTAAAATTTTTCCCTTTTTAAAATTTGTATTATTATTCATGTATTTGTCAGGTTCCTTTATATGTGATTTAGAATCATTGAATACACAGTAGTAAAGGAGACACAGTTCTGGTCCATAAAAAAGCACTTTTTGTTGTCATTTGAGTGCTTTTATTAACCCTGGTGTTTTGAATGTTTTTATTTTCACACTTTTATTTTGAATGCTATAAAAAATTAAAAATAAACGTACTTTTCTTTACTTTTATTAAAACACTGTTGTTTGCGTGTTTTCATTAACACACTAGTTTGATTCCCGTGATAGTCTATATTAACAATCTGGTGTTTTCTTTTTGTCAGTAAAACTCTCTAGACTGGACTAGCGGAATGCATTTAGATATTTTGTACCCACATTTTACCAGTGAATAATCACATGTAAATGATTCGTTTCCACCATGATTTCCATATTAAAGCATGAACCTTAAAGAAAGAATCATTTTGACTCATTCCTGTTAACATGGGGCTTCTGTATTGTAATTAGTTTCAGCTAGCCCCCCCAACATTCTCCCTTGCTCTTTTGAAGGGAGTGCCGTGAAACTGGTCTTGACTTCAAAGGAAACAGGAGGGGTTGCTTGCCTAGACTTCTAGTCAAGGTGTTTTATATTTTTCTTTGTTGGCAAAGGAGGCACAGATCTGCATTCATGATTGAGAGGAATCAGAAACAGAGATTCACATGCAAATCTGACACATTAACAGATCTGAGGTCTTTTCTGGATAGTGGTTCAGAAATTATATGCATCACACTCCTTTTATCTATTGATATATTTCTACCAGTTGGCCACCAGTAAAGTGTGTCTTTCTATAGATTTTACTTATTACCTAATTGTTCTTTTTAACTTCTAGCATTAAAAGATTGTTAGAGCTTACATGAGTAGGGTGATAGGAATTCCGTGGTCAACAGAAATCTGCTGCCGTTTCTACTTTACAAGCCCCTGTCCTCTGCCTCCCCCGTCGTCCCTAACTCAGTCAACTGGAGATGAAAAGAGGAGTGGCCGTGTAAGGGTTAATGCCCTGGGAACCTCAGAGTGAAATACACTTGTGGTTTGGTAACCTCATCTGGGCACTGGGCAAGATTAGGGACAAGGTTGGGAAATGGTATGTGAATTAGAATCAGTCAATATTTGTTTCCCTGCCCCCTCGGACCCCGGTTCTAGGACATGGCTTAGTTGTGGTTCAAGGGTCGTGGTGCACGTGTGGCAGAACCTGTTCCTTTCTCTCATTTATTATTATTATTATTTTTTGCCAAACAGTATTTGATACATGAATGTCTTACAACTTAAGTAAGTATTCAGAGGGAGTAGGCATTTGTTATAAACAGACAAAAAAAGTAAGCCTTTAAAGTCCTGATCTTTTGTTGCCAGTGATCAGCTGGTTAAGAAGTTGGACGTGTGACCAGAAGGTCAGTGGGGCAGCACAAGGAAGTTCACCGCCAGTCGACCTCTGAGGATATACTTAATCTGAATGGCTTCAGCAAATATCCAGCTGCGCGGATGGGTACAACTTTAAGCAATGCATGCCCCTTCAGCTAAGAGTATATTCTACACAACTTGAGCAGAAGAGTTGCGTATGCTCTTTGGGGGCAGGTCTCTGTGCAAACGCTGTGCAGAATGAGGGAGGAAGGGCCAAGTGAGCAGGGGAAGCGGGCAGTGAGAGACGGACAGGTGGAGGTGGCAGGGGAGGTTTGGGATTCCTGACAGTGCCATCCCTCAGAGCCCAGCCCCGCTCTTAGCGTGCACAGCTGTCGTGGAAGACGGGGGAGAGCTCACTTTCCTCACCTCTCCTCAGCAAATGGCGACAGACAGCTGTTCCCCATAACCTGAGGCTTCCAGGAGGGGGCGCCGGCGAGACGAGTCCCAAGGCGGTCCTGGAGAAATGTACTAAATTATAGGCCGGCGTTCATTAAGTTTTGTCCTCAAGGGCTTGTGTATTTAGTTATATCATCAACTTCTGTAGAGTCAAACCAATCCAATTAAGAGAACAATGGGAACAAGTATCCTCCTTGGAGGAAGACAAACACCTGGATTAAGAAAATGATTAATTGCAGTTTACAAGAACACGCTGCATCTGTACACTTTCATCTGTACACAAAAGGCTGATCTTGGCTGCATCCCCATGTAATTGTAAAATTTTAAAATGGAAATTGGACACCTGATGTTTGCATTCCTACAGCTGGTTCCCTCCCATTCAGCCCCAGATCCATCTGTCGTGCCATATTGGCCCATGGATGCAATTCTCCCTCTACAGTCTGGCATCAGCCCTTAGGTTTAATATGGACCCCACCACCCTGCCACTTTTTTCTGATGATATGGAACCAAAGTGCTCCAGAGGGTATTTCCATTTTTAGGTTGGGAGTCCTGCTGGCAGGTTTTTCCAGTCTTTGGAAGTGAAGCTCCAGGCGACTGAGAGAAAGATTTACGGACACAGTGCTCTTGGTGTGCGATTAGTACTGCAAAGGCGCGTGGTCTCCATCATCTCCTGCAGTTTTTTTTAAATGTAGTTTAACCTGACCGTGACACTTTGTTCTTTCTGCAGCTCTAGAACCGATTGGTTAAGTTAGACTTGTTTAGCTCATGATGATGAAACAGAGCACAGAAAAGAAATCGGTCTTTTGGACCTCAGGTTTATTGCATGTCATGTCTAGAGACAAAGTTGCTAATTGCTTATCCAAACATAAGGCTACAATATATATAGTCACATGATTCCTTTAGTCAGTTAAATAATTATGTCAGCTTCAGTTTTGAGTCTGAGCCAGGTATGAACACATGGTTGTTATGTATTTTATCATAACTGTTTTGGAGGGATAGATCTGTCTACAAATGATGTTAATGGTCTACAGCAGCAACTTATTTCTCCCCCACACGACCCCATTTTAATTATCAGAAAAATGTTATTATGACCCCTGCAATGTGTTTAATATCACTTTAAAATAATAAACAGAATACAGCATTATTATTTACATACATGCTGTGAACGGTATAATGCAGAAAATCACAGAGAAAAAGCTGAACTCACCTGGTTTAATGAAAGTACAAAAGTTCCTTGACTTACCTTTGTTTTGCACATATAGTTATAGATATATGGATATATATATTTTTTAGCACATATAGATATAGTAAAAAAATTACACATTAAAAAAAATAAAATTCACATAAATACAGGGTTTTTAAAAAAACATTTAAATCAAACAATCCTTTAATCAAACAATACACAGTTTGGGAATGGCCAGTCCATAGTTTGGCTAATGTTTGCTTTAAGCATATGTATCATTTAGAAAAAGTGTCATAGCCTCCCTACTGATACCTTTGTCAGGAGTTTGTTCAAGACTAGCGTATCACTCTGATAAAGGCACCTGTCAAGGTTAACATTTCTGCCCTGGTGCAGATTTTCCTCTGTTCGGAACATGGTGATGGCTTGCGTACAAATTAGATGGGAAGAGCATTGGAGAGTTTATAGTGTGTGCTGTAGAACAGCGATCCTCTTTTCCAGACAGAAACAGAACAGAAGCTTTCAGGATGTGGTCCACCACAAAGGATCCTGTTTTTAAAGGAGGCGGGGGTTACCCCTTGGGAACAGGCCATCTCCATCTTTAATCCAGTTTTTAACAACCTGTTACCACACAGTCACAGCTTGGTTCACAGGGCCTTTTTAAGCAAAAGCCATGAATTGTCTGGAAAATTTTTGGGATTGAGCAAGTTGCTGCTGTGTTTGTGTTTTAGAAAATAGGATTAAGTAGAGCAAGGCCATGATTAAAGATGGTGTGTGATTTATCGGTGGAATAGATTAATGGACACAGGCATATCGCAAGTAACAAAAGTCAGAGGATCACAGCATCAGTGCGCGTGTGGGTTCAAAAATCTACTACCCAAGTAGTGCTTACATGGGAAGGTGCACTGAGATAGTCTGAGAGAGTCTGCTGGGGGCCTGAACAGGAAAGACGTTTGACGATGACTTCCATGCTTGTGGAGTGTTTTGAATGTCAAACCCCCCTCCAAGAGATGGCAACCTGAGTGCTTATGGGACTTACATCTCACAATGATGAGAGACAGAGTGAAAGGGTTGCTTGACGCAGCATGTAGCTATGGTACATTATTGCCTGTTCTACCAGGGTTAATTCCTGCTGAAATGTGCTTAATATCATTTTATTATCATCACCTACTTTATTAGCAGATCCAGTGTGACCCATAGGTTGCAGTGCTGTATTTTATCCATACAGCTGTGCATTAGTACCTTGATCAACAATAAAATAGCAGTCCAGGGACTTGAACTGGCAACCTTTTTTAGTAGCTTTATTTGGGCCTTAACCATTTCACCACACAACTATCAGACACGAATAATACACAGGGAACATTTCCTGAAACATAACGGTGCAACATAGTGGAATTTGACAGGACAAACAATAGATAAAGACAGGACAGAACGGAAGTCTACTCCAAGATGCGTTTTTATATTCGGTGGTTAAATGAATGCTTCACTGCAGCCCCAATACAACTAAGTGTTTCATTACACCTGGCAAGATGATGGGTTTGTCTTTTAACTATGCATTTACGTGCTCCTCAATAAGTCTTTATTTCCTGTTTTTAAGTAAGTGAGCACATGTTTTAAAAAAAAAGAAGAAGATCAGCAGGAGTTGAAAACTTTTACCATTAATAACATAAAAGGGCAGGAACTAATAAGCATGCGAAGCAATAGGAACGGGTGAGTAGTTGCCAGGTGGTGAATGTGTGGCGGTCGTTCCATGCTATACTCATCAACCAGCAGTTAGCAGTAATAAAATAAAAGTCCCATCTGCTGCAGACATGCGGCAACAGCTCTGGTCAACTGACCCCAATCTGGGGTCTCAGGTGTGTCTTTTCCCTAGGCTTACTGGCTGTCAGTTCATTATGTTCATAACCTGGGAAGTTGTGACCACTTAACTGGTTGCATTTAATTTGAAATGCACTACATTGGTGACACATGATCCTTGTACTTTGTGTTAATTGATGAGTTTATGCGTCAACTTAGATGGAATTGGAAGCTGTTGCTCAAAGTGGTATCTCCTAAACTGGGCAGAACTACGTGTAGCTTTAGAAAACCTGGTTCTTAGCACTTCTTCTGAAGGACCCCAATCAAAGTTATTTTCCACAAAAAAAAAAAAAACCCTGCTCCCACAGGGGGGGCTCCACAGAAAGATCCAAAGAGGAACTGTTGGTACTACTACCTTCATGTGTATTCATACCCCTGTTCAGCGGTGCTAACACTTTGGTGTTTTCTACCATTTAACATATTTCTTTGTATAAAAAGCTGTGTAGCTCTTTTCTACGTTGTTTTGACTGTTCTATTGGAGCTCTCAGTTTATCAGAGTGAAAAC
The DNA here is from genome assembly GCA_025775045.1 of Hiodon tergisus. NCBI lineage: Eukaryota > Metazoa > Chordata > Actinopteri > Hiodontiformes > Hiodontidae > Hiodon > Hiodon tergisus. The sequence goes on from JAOVYW010064661.1 coordinate 9,388, forward strand.
TAGATGTACCACAATCCTTTTCTTTTTGCTGAATGGTGTCTCGTCTCCGGTTCCATTTAACGCAGGTGTGAATACGTATAGCGGCTGTAGTCACTGTATTAGAACATTGTTTTAGGCTATATTATGTATTATTTTGAATTTGTTAATCCATATCATTTTCTGCTGTTTATTTATATTCATCAGATTTGAGTTTATTCGGAACTTTGGGATTTCTAAAATGATCAGCGCTATGCAAAAAATGATGTTGCTGTAATTACAATTATTATCATCTCACCAGGTGTTTACAAGTGTAAATCGGATAGTAAATTGAGAAGAAAGGACCTGCCCCTTTGCCCCTGCCTGTGGTCTAGAAAAATTAAGATCTAAGCCATCACATTGTTACAATGAAATGGGAACTACACAACCTACTTGCTAGCTCCCATCTGCTATCTCACGCATACTGAACAGTTTGGAGATGTAAATTAAGGAGCAACGTGGCCAGCACTTCAAAAGAAAGCAAATCAGAGTAACACTACACCTGAATGTTATCCAAGATATCACAAACTACTGAATTTCACAAGTAGTATTTGTCTAAACGGGTTAATCTTTTATCAACTCAGTCATCACTACATTGTTTTAAATAATTTAATTTTGAAATTTGATTAAAGCAAATACAAAAAAAAGATAGAAATTTCTCATTTATATTAAAATGGGAAGTGAAGAGATTCCTGTTGCTCTGTAATTCTTCTGTCCAAATCTGTCCAAATAAAAATGACAACCGACAACTGACATTGATAGTTAAAAAGTACACTAAGACAAAGTTGAACATTTAAATACATCATCTTTATTTGGGATTACAACAGAGCCTCCACCTGTCCATTTCACCACACCCTGAGTTTATAGCTGAACGGTCACAGGCTATGGGGCCCAGTGAACAAGGAGAGCAGGCATTTACAGTGTGGGAACCTGTCTAAATCGTGGACTGACTGTCAGCAGATTACATTTTCATTTTAAATGTTTCTATATCCACTCAAATTAGCAACAGTCCCTTAAAATTTTTGCAAAACAATCATATAAAATATGGCAAAGGAGAGACCCAACGTGGCATATTAGACTATTCCACTGGAGTAAAGACTGAAAGGGAGATTAATATGCTACCAAACGGGGTCTTCTAGAACATGCTACAATACAGCTCAGGACCGACAAGCTGCCCTTTGGACAAAACCGAGACACCCTCTGTAGAGCATTCACTCATCTGTAAACTCGTATAAGGATCTATTAACTGCAAAAGAAGCCCCAGACCAACTGATATGTGTTGTTTACACAGCATTCAGATTGTTTCCTTTCTGCCGCCATGTCCTTACTAGGGGATAAATATCCTGCAGAAGTGTCTGTGTTGGTGCAGTTTTGTTCAAAGATATTCAAGGCTTCACTCAGGACGCTTCACAGCATTACCAACATTACAGTGAAACAAGGGCAACACCTACTGGTTAAAAAACCAGATGCAGACAGCAAAAATTATATATAAATGTATGCGACCTATATTTAAAATATAGCAATTTAGAAAATTTTAAAAGCAGTGACAAAACCAATGGGCATATCTCAAAATATCCCTGTGGTATGTCAGCCAATAATGTGAAGTGAATATTTCCATCACTTTAATAGTGGCCACTGAGGTGAGATTGCTTCAACGTGTCCATCCAATTACTTCACAGCAAGGGAGGAGGATTGTTTGAACTTTGGGGGTTTCAGTGCATCTAACTAATCAAACTCTTCCCATGGTGCTTGCTGTAGCAACAAGTACATACACATCCTACACACATATAGTGATATTTTTGTCCATTTGAAAGGAAAAAAAATGAATTTTATAAAGAAAAAGGATACATTTTAAAGAACGGGCTGACGTAAAGTACAAGCTTGCTGTTTTCCACAGAAAGTTGTCATTACCCTGTTATAAGGAAAAATCTTTGGGCCGATGAAGACTTGGTGAATATATAACAGAAATAATAATAAGAATAATTTACATTACATTAAAAAACATTGTCACACCCTCTCAAGGGACCAATCTCAGCTGGAGCCTGGACGCCGGTGATTCGGTTTCAAAATAGAGAACCACAAGTTCATCTCACAGGTGAAAAATGTCTCCACAGAGCAGTTAACCCTTTCTGAAATTAAGAAAATACAAACTAAACAAATGGTTAAAGTTACAAGCTTAAATTTCCATTTCAGTCATTACAATATTAAACCAAATTTCACCAGTAATAAACATGTTGCAAATAAGTCTTGAGTAGTAAGATTTGGAATTTTTTTACATAAGGATAGAATTTTAACAAACACTCACAAAGGGAATGTCCTCATATCTGGAGCTTTTGCAGGCTAGAATGTCACAGGTTGGCCCCATTTTCCATTCTGCTTCCAGCATGGTGCTGCCCAGATGTGCGCCCCCTCTCCTGCTCCTGGCGGCCATGTGGTTTCCCCCAGCACCTGTTCACTTCCCCCTCGCTGTCGCTCTCCTGCTCACAGATGCGGTGACCGCAAGCTAGCTTCTTTTAATGACCTCTCTTTACCAAGTCAATAAATATTAAGGCCGAATGACAAACTAACCCTTTTCTAACCATTTTCCCCTCCCAAATGACCACTGCTTTTTTAAAAATTGTAACTGTAATTCTCATTCATCTAAATCTGTTGATGTTCAAGATGAAAACTTAAAATATGGTAATAAACGCTTTAGTGATTTGTAGCAAAATCTGAAGTCAATGCTGTCAGTAGATTACACATCTATTGACAATGACATCTATCCTGTGTAATTAGTTCAAAAGAGATCTCTATGTTTTACCAAACATAAAGATAGATTACTAATATACAATTTGTGGTAATCATATATTTAAGTAAATTTCATTGATGAGTAAATAGGAATTTCAATATGAAAATATCAATTTGTAGGAAAGGCTTGCAGACAAGTAAAAGTGTTTATTTGTGATCACAACTGCAACTGTGTAACTTTTGCACAGCAGTCAGCTCAGAATGACGGCGTTTGTTCCACTCAGTTCACTTCTATGGCAAAGTTTAGATGACTATGGGCTCACTTCTTTTCCATGGCTACACTTTTCTCATAGCACAGTACATATTACACAGACAAGCTCACCCCCGCTCCCACAGCTGGGCAGGGCAGCCTGACTGGCATCTCTCTAGCAATGCTACTATCTGCAATTTCTGAGCAGCGTTTCCTCAGCATTTCTAAAGCAAGGCAGTCATCCATTGCAGGTTGGATCGCTCAGGGTCCAAACACTGGAACAGTGCTCCCTCTCCATGTTTCTGCCCGCTCAGGGCTTGTGAGATGCCAGTCGGCCCCAGTGGGGGGAGCAGGACCATAGCTGGAATTCTGTCGCCTGACGAGCGGGCCCCTCGACGGCCTGACTCCACTGCAGCCGTCCCAGGTCAGCTGGTCATCAGGAGACAGAGCGCGACAGGGCTTCTAATGAAGATGCCTGGCATGTCTGGCAGACTGATCCTTGGGGGTGTTGGGGGGTTGTCCTGCCTGGGGCTACATGTGCACCTGTTGAATAATTCATAAGTCTGCAGTGGGGAGGGGTTCAGAGACCTACCTTCAACAACATGGTCATTGTAAGTTACTACACATTGCCTTTTACCTATATCTATAGTAATACATTTTAAAAATTGTTAAATATTGCACACAGTCCATGATAAGATCATGAATAAAGCACTATTATGTGAAATTAAAAAATGAAGTTTGCAAGTAAAGGGAGTGTTGAACACAGACTGGCCTCACCTGTTTTTTGAGCCCAGTAACTGTAAAGGCCAAGTGGCTGTAAAGGCCCAGTGGCTATAAAGACGAAGCCCAGATGGCTTACCATAAAAAGACTGGCATTTTCTGAGTATGTTAATGTAATATTAATATGAGTACATTAATAATATTATAAGTAACACTGCAGATGGTGGTGCAGATTCATCAATATACAGTAGGTTGTCAAAAAACTGAATATAGGGAAGCTGTTGGACATTTATAATATATTTTAATATTTAGTACCAGGTTAAGTCAGATATTCACACAATTGTAATTTTTAAATTTACCTATTCACATTAAATTGTATTTACAATGCCGTTTTGAGAATAAATGTGTCGGGGAACTCCTGCTCGCACGCTGGAGAGCAAGCTGGAAAAGTGACTGAAGAGAGTGAGTGCCAGCCTGTGAACACGGATGTTTACAGTGACCAATCACATCATCATGTGCTGGCTCTGGCTCTTGCGAGTCATTCTACCACACCAGGGCTAAGGGACTAAGTGTGGTTAAAAAACAAAACAAAAACCTGATACATGAGTTAGACTGAACAGAGAAGAGGAGAAAAGGAAACAAGTCCGGAACACATTCTGATCATTCTCGTCCCTCCACACATTTATGGTGATATCTCCTTTGTCCAACCCGCAGCTCAGCCACTATCAGGCAATCATGCATGGGATTCCCACACCAAACACAGGGCATTACATCACCCCTATGAATAGGGCTCTCCCTCTCAAGCATTGTTGGCCATTTGGATGCAAAGTGGGCGGGTCTTTCCTTGGCACATTACAGCCAGGATATAGAGTAGCCGTGGCCAAATTTGTCAGACTGCCTGCCAGCTCCTAACAAGGACTTCAGTCTGGTTCTTCTGTCATAGAACCCCCTTTCATTACATTAGTGCCCCCTTAAACACCCAGACAAATGGGAAAAGACCAGTTCAGTTAATGATTCAACTGATACAGCTGTCATTTCAGACACCAGAGCAGCCAAAAGCAGCACCAAAACGGTAGCAACTTTTGGGAGACTACTACGGAAATGGATACTGCTTGGGTCAATGTCAGTGATGATCTGAATGTCGTTCCTAAAAGCCCTGAACTTGAGCTGATTAGCTTCAGTTTTACACACAGGGTATATTCAACTCCACGCAAGCAGTCTTAACCAGGGAATGCCGGGCACTTTCTTTCATATGTTATTTTTTCTGGAAATGCTTTCATTTGAATAGATTTGTCTGTACAACATAAATGGATTTTGTACTCCTGCTTCGGAGCAAGTCGTTGCCCAGCATCGGTGACCCAGCATGCATTCCCTTCCATGGCGCCAGAGGGCTCTAGCATTCCATGATATTGAACTCTTAGAGCTGTCCAAAGAAAGGGTCCATGGGACCAAGGAGAGAACTCTTTGAAGTAGAAAAGCAGCACCTGGCTCAACCAATCACAGTTGAACACAGATCTTCTTACCTAAGGCTTGTTTTTATTTCGGTTTTCATTTATCTATTAATGTTCCAACAGATCGTACTATCTATTTTTAACTCATCTGTGGGGGATCTTTCTAGGTCGAAGCAGAGCGCCGCCAAAACATGATTTAAGTATTGGATTGGCAATAACTTACAAAAGAAGGGACAATGACAAATAGCAATGACAATGACAATGACAATGGCATAGGCAAACACTTTACAACCAGCATCCTGGCTTCAGTGTCCTGGAGCCATCTTCATCATCTACCTCTCCACAGAATCCTCCTCCACCTCCTCTTCAACACCTCCATCCTCCCAATTCTCGCCATAGTTTCTGCAACACAAATACTCATAAACCATTTCCTGCCCAATAACTAAGACCAGAAACATATAACATTACATTAGTTAGCATTAACATTGTATTTATCAGACACTGTTCCAGAGCGGCAAACAAAGAGTGTAACCTATATAAAGGATCAAAAGTGCAATGTAGAGACCAAGCTACAATGTCCTATAGTTTTGGGGCTAAAACCACACTCTATCATTGTATATCACAGAAATAACAGAAAAAACTACGATGCCCCCTGAAGTGGACCATTGATTCTGGACGTATCAGTGTAAGACTCTCTTGGGCTCAAGGCCTACTTTCCCTTAGTGCAACGTAGCTCATGCAGGACATAGTCACATGCCCTGGGGAATGGAGAATAGCGTGGGGCTCAGGCAGAACAGGTGGAAGGCCTTCTTGCCCTCATCGCACAGGATTAGCTTCTAATCTTCTCCTGATGTGGGGAAATGGATGAGCAGAGTCAGAGTGCAGCACTCAGCCTACCATCACCATCACTTTGAATGCAATGCCTGTTTGCACATATTGTGATTAAACCCACTGGCACTAAACCATTTAAGAGCAGCACCACAGACATTCAATACTTAAGACAATAACAATGCAGTGTAATCTAAAACAGGACGAGGTAATGAAAAACAAACCCAAAGAATTAGGGAACATAGACAGCGTGATAACAATCTCCGGTAATCAGCACAGATTGAGCCAGCAGTCGGCCACGTTGCACTTGTTCAGACTAAGGGTTCAGCTCAAGACCTTATACTGAGAGTGATGTCAGAACCCGCTACAACAGGCAGGTGCAGACGAGACCACCTCCCTCCTGGCAGGCTCACATGGCACTAAGTGTGAGAAACAAATGTGTGGGGCAAGTCGCCAGGGAAACCACTATCTAATGAGCATGTATGTATATGTACAAATTCGGGGTGTTGCTCATATAAAGAACACAAAAGAGCCCCTAGAATATTAGGAGAAAATAGTAAAAACCCAATCAAGTTAAATCGTCTTGAAAGGCATGTCAGCCCACTAAGCACAAACATATCTGACACCAGCTGATGAAAAAGCAGAAAGCATGCCAACATTACACTGTCAAAAACCACTCAGCTGTCGGCGCGGCAGTAAATGGAAAATCCTGAGAAATTAAGTCATGACAGTAAGGAAGTGAAAGGGCTAACTAACAAGGTCATGGAATTTATAGTGCTTGGTGATCATCGGGCATTTTCCCTCGTCGAGGTTCTGGGATTCCGTTGGCTCGTTGTACACAGCGAACGCTTTTTTATTTTCTGATGTGCCTCTTCCCGGACTGTAAAATGCCTCTCAGACACGCACTCACAGACTCATACAGGACTGTAAGATTCACCCTCAGCACTCGTTTCGTGGACAAAAAGAGATATGATGTGCGACTGAAATTCTCAAACTAGTTGGTTTCATTTTTATTTAAGCTTGTGGGGCTTACGGTAGATCAATTCATAGGGTGGAGTGGGGGTCTGGATTTTTTTTTAAATTAAATAATTAATCCATTCTCTGGCCTAATTCCTATCTTTGCACCCTTACTGTAAATATAACTCATTAATGACATATAATCCTAAGCAGATATTTAATTTGCTGCTGCGAGGTGCACCTTTAAAACCAATTGTTTGCTTACATATAAAAAATTGCACGCGCAGAAGTTATAAAGTTGCCAATTTATAAAAAGAAATTGTTTAACTTACGTTACAATAGTATTTTTGACACATTAATGAAGGTCTAGCGGAAACAAGGTTAAGGGCAAAAAGCAAAATCCATGCCCAGTACTGGAGTATTTTTCTAACAGCCTTCATACGCCACTTACTGGTAAAACGGTTTTCCGGTAGTACTATTTTACTTTAAGTAAGGTAACCCCATTATTAAAGACAGGTACACTGTTAAAGATTTAGTTCAATAAATGTATATAAAAGAGGCAAAAAAAACACAGCTGTTCCGTTTAAACTTCGGGTTAAACTAATTTCTCTAAGATACAGGGGCTGCGACCAGTGTCATCTGTTAGAATCAGGAGCCAATGGGAGCACTCGCTGCATTCACGTTTCTGATGGACATGTCCTACTTAATTCTGGCGTCCAGAATACCCAGCAGCACGTGCATGCAAGAGAAAGTCAGTGCCTCTCAGACTGCACTATCCCACTCCCAACGCCACCTGCAGGACTTGGGCCACACTACCGTCTCAGATCCACTTGCTCAAAAATCCCGCAATAACCACTCCTGCCTCCGGAGTGGTTCAACTAAATGCAGATTTCCAGGTTCAAATCCAGTTAATGTCATTCGAGGATTGTGCAGAATTGGCATAGGCAGCATCTCCACAGGTCTCTCGTGTGTTTTTTCAGCTTTAATGTGCTGAAACTTGTTTTACCACAGGTACCTCTCTTATTCAACTAATGACATCAAGGAAACACCCCAGTGGTCTGCCTCCAGGCCTGCTCTAATTCTTCTCTCACAGGGAAACACAGACACAGGAGCTCCCAGGGCTTCTGCACCACGTCCCTCAGCCTGCAGAGGGAGCACTTTGATTGACTTTGGAGACAAGCGAGGGCAGGAAAGCTCAGCCAGCCATCCTGTCAGTGCTTGGTTTCTTCGGGGTTCCAGAATTCTAGGAGAATTAAATTAAATTAAATTAAATTAAAAATGAGAATTAAAAGGCGAGCCATTCTTCTTCTTTTTTTTACCAACAGAAAAAATGATCAATTCACACCATCTAAATCTCAGATTGATTTAATCAGAAACCAAATGCCTGCATAGCTTTCAGAAAGTTAAGGCATCTTTGTTTAGCTGAGGGATTATCAGGAATGTAGTAACGCAAAAAAATAAGATAATAACGCTTATTAGCTGTGTATAATCAATAATGTGTCTTCAACACTAAATGTTATAATGAAGGGGGATGTGTCATTAATTCTCAAAGTAAGTTTTAAAAGGATTTGATGTTAAATTCTTGCAACGATACACTGCATGAACCTTACTGACTGTGCCAACAGACCTTTACCTTATTGTCATTTATCAACTTGACTTAGTATTTGTGTGGCAGGAACTTTGCATTGCCCATCCCTTCTTCGCCTCCTTTAAGTTACTGGAGAGCTTCCTGGGCAAGCGACCCGGGCAGCTGACAGCAACAAAAACCTGTACAAAGGGATTCAACTCCACCAAAAACCGACTAAAACTAAAAACGACCCATACACACAGTCACTAAATGGGCTGTCTTGGTAACTATCTTGCTGCCTAACACATTACAATAACATAAAACAAAATGAATAATAGACACAAGCAAGATTTATTACATGAAACAATGGTTGTGTTTGAAATGGGTAAAAATGTTGTCTCAGAAGGTGTCTAACAGGACAGCGAGGCACCAAGTGCTGTTCGAAACGGAACGATCTTTTCCGGTCTCGTAAGATTCCTTCAAACTGCCCACATGACGGCTAGTTTGGAAGGCAGCCTCGAGTCAGCTTTTACCCATTACCCATAAATCTGTGAGGCTAGACTGAAAACTAACTAAACTAAACGTGCTGACGTCAACTGCCTTCTGTTTCGAACACAGCCAATGTCCATTCATACTGGGTAAGCCTTCTTTTTTTGGGGGCTGTTGTCATCACTGTGTAAATAATTCCACCATCTTGGGAAGTGCACCTACAAGCACTTCTCTGTGGCTTGCTTACCACCACTGCATTGGCTGTCATCTGAAATGCTGAGAGCTTACCTACAAAACCTGCAGTTCTGTAGTTACAGATACTATCGCCCCTGCTCTAAACACCCAGTACCACATTTACGTATATGGACTTACAGAACGTTCATAACATTTCCATTTAAATGTTGGACACATTCGCTTTCCTCTTTGTTTTGCGCACAAGGCAGTTAATGGGGCAACATTTTACTGTGTTAATCAAAACTGTGTACACTCAAAATCAGTTATTTTGAGAGCAAGATAAACCCCACAACCCAAGAGGCAGTAATTTGATTCTGAAATAATTAAATTATATCTCCTAGATGGACATATGTTGGTCATGTGTTATTAACAAACAAAAAAGGACCTTTTTGTTTTAATGAAACACAGTGATGGCAGGTTTCGGTGCGCTCTGTATTGCCTGATTGTACATGCTATGACAACTCACAATGACCACAGGTAGGGGGAGGGAGGGAACATATGGAGAATGAGACAAAATTGCTTCTTGGTGACTTCCTGTTCCTCCTCCCAGGTCTCTTTGTGAGTGAGCTGTTTATTGCCAGTACTCCTGCACGCTCAGATTTGTCCGCTGTACCTCCCAAGACATGTCTCATAATCAATTTTTGCTCAGGAAAATCAAAAGCCGACATTGCTATTCCCCTGACTAATCACTAGGGAATCACTGAGGGGCTACAGAATCAGAGTTATCAAAAGTAGACCCCTCACATTAGCCCCACAGCTCAGTTCTGCTGATACCATCACCAGTTAGGTAAGTGTATAGCAAAAGCACTAATTGATTAAGAAGCTAGTGTCTGGGACATCTGTAAGCCAGGGATACATTTTTATAGTTTTATTTTTAGTTTTATTCTAACACAGCTAAGATACTATACATGAACCATTTAGTGAGATGCTATTTTAAACTGGGGGAAAAAATACCCAAGAAATAATTTGGCCATAAATTAAAGCGAGTATTAAACTATAACACTTTGTTTCACATCCACAGAAATTCAAGGCAGTTTGCCCCAGAAGACATTGCTCAAAGGAGAAGACAGAATATTAAAGATGTCCTACTTTCCACTTTTATGAACAACATGATCACAGCTCATTCTGCTTAAGGTCTAAACTCATGATTTCCTTTGTTACAGCATTAGGTTTCTGACTGATCAACAGATGTTCATGCAGAACTACAACACAGAAATCACACCAACACAATCTATTAATGGTCAGCCATTTTCAGCCTTCAAATAGCAGCTCCTCTATATTTAATGCTGTGATCTGAACTATAGGACATGAACAGACGTCATGGTGAGCGCTATCTGTTATACACCCAAAATTAATAGAACTTCAGCCTGAGTGAGTGCAGTCACCCATTTATCCAGATTAACTGGCTGATGTGCCAGTTACCGCTAACCCTAAACTTAAAGCAGCTGAGGGCTGCACAGAGGGTTTAAAGTAATTGATGCGCTCGCTTAACATTACCGTGGCCGCGCTAGTTGGGTCTAGAAACAAATCAGCAAAAGAGTCTAGCTTCTGCTTTATTCTCACTTATGAGAGATAAGATTTATTTCTCATGACATATGGTCTTCAACAGACGGCAAGAATCCATAATTGGTACAATATTCCATTTCCAAAAACAGCTTTCCGAAACACATACCAACGAACGCCCATGGCAACAGCAACGGCGGTAAAAAAACTAGTTGGCTTTCTCTCTGGCAACACCTGTGTCTGATTGCACCTGCCCCACATAAGTAGATGAGCACCCAATTTGACATGCCAACACCCTGGTGCCACCTACTGGCCAAACCTTTATGTAAACATTGAAATGGCTCCTACATTGCCCACACATCCACTGTGGTCATGAACAAAAATAACTGATGGGATTCAGCCATATTTTGTCTCACAACCAAATATATTTATTAAAAATGGACTCTGGGGAGCTCATTGGCCATGCTTTATGTGCAGTCATAAAATATTTAATTACTGATGCAAAAGATGAAAAATGAATCTGTTAATTTGCTTGATATTGCAACCCTTCAGCTAAATTGGACGCAGGGCAGTACTGAAGGAGAACTGAACCTAACTGGGCTCTGGAGGCAAAGCAAGCTACGTTTTTTTTTTAAATGACATAGTAGATGCTTTGATGGGCCTTCCTCCACCCACTGGCTCACCACACAGGACTGGTGTCAGGAGTGTCATGCTGGCAGAGATAAGTCGTACAACTTGTGATGCTACATGAAATGAATGCCTGTCTGTGCCACGCAGCCGTCTCGAGTACACGCACGGGAGAGGTCCGGGCACGCCCATCAGCACCGGCTGAGGATCATGCTAATTGCAAACAGTATTTAACGAACTGTGATCGTTCATTAGGTGCTGGAGTTGGTAAAGGAGCCGGGAGAGAGAAGGTGGAATAACGAGTCGAGTCGAGTCGAGTCGAGTCGAGTCGAGTCGAGTCGAGTCGAGTCGGGCAAGTGAATGCCGACATTTCGTCTCTGTTTAAGTTTAATTGTATCGGAATTTTGTTTAGTTTGTTATTTTAGTTTATTGTGTTTGGGTGAACCCGTGAGGGGAAGCCCTGAAGAGCGATTATTGTTTATTTTCTGTTTATTTAAAATAAAGTCTGCAAGAAGCCGGAGAACCCGGAAGTGTCTTTACCGATTATTCCCGAACCAAGCACGTCGGCGTGCTACACTGTCCTTCCCACATTAATGGGCTGTAGCTTGCATCCAGTCACTGAGGGCTTACACTGATGCCTGACTGCTTCTCCGAATCCGTAACTAGGAAAGAGACATAAATTAGATACAAAATTGGGACCGTGTCTTTTCCCCGCCATTTTAACAGAAAGTCATTAACATACAGAAATGTTTGTTATCAACATTCACTGTAGTAATCCTGTTTCTCTTGAACAATCTGAAAACAAATTAAGAATTGGTTTACTAAATATTAGATGTTTAAACTCAAAGCCTGGTCTTGTGAGTGAGGTAATAATGGACAATTATGTTGATGTCTTAAATCTGTCTGAAACCTGGTTAAAACCGGAGGAGTACATAGCCCTTAA
>JAOVYW010064672.1:1390-18298 GCA_025775045.1 Hiodon tergisus
AAAAAGCTTAGACTGATTCTATATCTGGCATAGCTTGCTCAATGACCTAAGCCCTTGATTGGCCCCAAAGCAAAGTCCCCAAAGTGAAGTGATCCCGGGGTCATTGTTAAATTGTGAGCATTTAATGACACTATTTCATCTTCTGTACCACCGTAAGCTGGAATCGTCACAGGTTTTCGTTATAGTCTACAATAATAACATCCGTACTGTGTTGCTCTTGCGGCTCTTGCTTGTGATCTGTTTTTTTATCATGGGTGTTATCTGTGTGAAGTTGCTGTTTGCATAGACAGAGTAGGACACCAACAAGAGTGACTGGGATCCTGTATTGCTTTTGAAAGGCCTTATGGTCTGAAATCAACGCCCTAAGTGTAAAACCCCACCAAACACTGTTTGTGTGCTTTATTTGAATAGTCTGAAAGTGTTGCTAAAATAACCTTTTTAAATGTGAAGGATGCATGGCAATGGGCAGCCAGCAGTAAATAATTTGTGACTCATGATAAGTTATTTGTTGCCCTTTTTATCTTCATTTAGAGATATTAGTAGTGACCCACGTTTTCTACCGGTGCCTTGCTCCTGGGTATGACCCAATGCCACACATTTTGGATTGAACCAGACCACAAGTGAAGCACCTTTATCATTTCACTGTGGGACACTACACTAAAATCCCGGAGCTGCATCTGACGCCCGGCTGTTCTCTTGAAATATGCAAAGAAAGTAATCCCAGCGAATCCTAACATTTCTGTCGGGTGAGAGTATTCCCAAAGTAGCATGAATCTTTTTTTTTTTTTGTTAAGTCCTGACAGCGCACTTTTGACCGAGCCTCCCGGAATTTGCGAGACCCCTTTTCGCTGTACATTCCTGTCCTTTGAGGGATGCTTTCTGCCGAGTCGTGCACGTCCCTGAAAGCACGGACGAGTCTGTATTTAGTCTGGCCCTAATCGCTTTAGGATCTGAATGTTGGCACACCAAGATTTGGACAGGAGGGAAATCACCCTGATTATTCAAAGGGACAATGCAAACGATAACTGCCTGGTCCCACACACATGTGAGTAATCACTTCAGCAAATAAAGCCTCACAAAACTATGAGGGAAGAGCAATGGCTGGGTTCTAGGGGAATATCACTGCCGTTGTGGTAGCCAGAAACCAGGTTCAAAACGTTCACTCCAGGAAGGAGAGAACCCTTGTAACACGGCACAGGTGTTCCTCTGATTTGGATGAACCTGCTGCTTGCTGATGACCTGAACTCTTAGATTAAAGCAGTGTGCCATGCTGTTCTCAAGTGCATCTGCAGGGAATGTATTATTCTTTCTCTGGAACGTCTTGATTCGGTGCCTCTCCTTGCTCACACTTCCTCTCAATCCCGTCCGGAAAGCCTTTAAATCTCAATGTTCTTCTTGAGGCCAGAGCAAACTTTTCAGACGCAAGCAGTCTTTTCCAGCTGGAGGACATCATGACTCTTAGTTTCACTTCTACTGTAACCCCTTTACTTTGATAAAAGTTTGCTGCTAATATAAATAGATTGACTTGACTCTCATTCATGAAGCGGATTCAATTTTGGTTCAGTTTCTGGTCATAGTAAACACATAGAAAGAATAAAGTTTGTATTGAGGACCTTAGTTCTGTCTTACTGCTGCTCAGGCACAGTGTTGAAAGTGACCAAGATTTGCACCAAACGAGGGCAAACTGCATTAGGAAAGAAGAACAGTGGTCAGAAGTTGGAGCTCACTAACAGGTATAGAGGGGTGCTCAACATGATAGTTGTTAACAAGCACAGAACAGCAGCCACAAACGAGGGACCTTCGATGCGGAGGGGCGTGAGGGAACTGGTTTCCATCAGGCAGCCTGCATGCTGGTTAAAGTCAGTACGCTGAATGCCCAGCCGGCTTTTGGGAGGAGAGCAGGGCTTGCTCCTGCAGTGTGTGCTCCTCCATGGCTAACCAGTTTCCTCACAATGTTTTTTTTCCCTAATCAAGGATGAATTATCTGCACTCCGGAAAAAAGGCAGACTTTAATTTAGCTGCTGGGTTCAATCAAGAGATGCTGAGGATCCAAACCACATCCGTTCAGGAACAGAGATCTTAATTCTAACCATAACATCATGTTTTTAGCGCTCGCTATGTGCTCTTTGGGCTTTTTTGTGACTTTTTCTCTTTGAGATAGTGTGCAACATTGAGCCAAGCTAAATGAAAACCCAAGGAAACGTATGCAGCTGAAACTGTACATAGTGACTAGATGTGGTTTGCAGCTCACTTTAAGACTAAGCATTGATTTCTCTTAGTTTTAATTAATCTTATACATTATACTACATAATATATTATATTTTATCAGTTAGCATGGTAATGATAGAATAGAGAACGGGAAAGGATGACTTGGATTACTTTCCTAAAGGATTGCACTGTATTAGACCCGATGCTGGAAAATCTATCAATTCTATTTATTACAGCCAGCAGCTGTAAGAGTGGCTAAGATGTTGACTTTGTGACAAGAAGGTTGCAAATTAATTTACCAGCTTCTGTAGATGTCCAAATCCACAAGCTGCTAAACATGTCAGGGTAAGTGTGTAGGCCCACAATCAAAGGAATTCAACTGGTGTTTGTGAATACCCAGAGAAATAAACGCTGTGAATCTGCCGGCTAAACTTAATCACTGTGGAGTTCAGGCAGGAAACAGACCAAACACACACTCTTTGCTGACCGCTCTACACCGGGCCACAGGCACAAGAGACGCATTTGAAGCAATTTCATGACCTTACCCGCAACTGTGCACTCATTTAAGTCACCTGAGGTCTGCTGTCATCATTAAGGGTTTTTAATTCTTTAACCCTATTGCCTGTTTTCACAGGCCAATCGAAACCAAGTATCTATGCCTGCTCCTAGGTTGTCAACTTTGAACACATTATGTAGAGACAGCATCGATCGGCAGTGAGACAAAGGTACCGTTGCAACTACATTAGCTTGTAGGCTGAAAAAAAAGAAAAGAAAAAGGGAATCCTTTTGTGTCCGGTAATGAGATTTGTGGTTTGCCAGATGGAAAAATTTAAGCCAAATTTTTTTTTCTAGGCTTCGAATCTAGCCGGCTGCGGCTGTTTCCCCCAGCCATGAGCAGTCCTCTCTTTCCTGTTGCTCTCACCTTACAAAGGGGGCGAGCATCTGCTGCCAAATCCACCCCGCTCTGCACCCAAACGAGGAAAGCAAGCCTTCGCTCAGCACACGATGCGGACAGATCGATCAATGGGAAGCAGTCCCTTTGCGGAGAGTATCAACCTTGGTCGGCCATCTTAGAGTCTGTTATGTGTAACACTTGTAGACTTCACACAAATTTTTGGATATCGTTTACATTGGGATGCAGGTGTCAGGAAATGCTTTCTCCTCATGTCAGAGCCTCAGTGGAAGTTCTGTGAGGTGCTGTGCCTCTAACAAATCAGACGGGATCTACATGACAATTTGCGATACAGCTGTCTTTGAATCTAAAGCTCATCCTCTGATTCTGATGCTCTGAAGATATCATCAGAATGTGTCCGCTTCTCAGAAGAAGATTGCTGGCACACAATGCTAACCGTTTCTTCTCATCGATGTGCTTTACTTTCGTGCATACTTATTTAATTCTCGTTTCTTTTGACAGTATTTAGTTTAGCTGCAGCTCTTTATGGGTTATTGACTGCTAGCAGCTGCTGCGCTACGACACAGATCCTGCTGTGTAAAGCTGTGCTGCAGGGGCCAGTAAACAGATTCATTTGTGGCTACTTTTATTATCAGATGTGAATGGGAGACATTACTAATTAATAGAGTGTGTATGCACACTCACACATGCACACAGATGCCCAGTAGTCTGTTTTTACTTTGCTATCTTTACTTGTCCTCAGTCAGTCAGGCTGTCCTAAGCCGTTATAAAACTAGATGTGCTTCTGATTAATTTTGCTCTACAAATTTCCCTAACTCAATGAGGCAAAGCAGCACATTTTGCTAGATTGCTCGTTCTGGATTTTAGAGTCAAAGAATTGTGTTCATAAATGGAGAGGCATGAGTATACACTCCCCTTTGTCCCCTGTTGACACAAAATCATGCAGAGAAAAAACTTCTTCCCCTTGGAACGGGACCAAAAGGGCCATTTCTGCTGTTGTTTTTGACCTGGGAGTGGAGAGACTGTGCGATCCTCTGCACCAGACACGCTGCCAGCACGTACTTTCCAGGACCTCTCCGGACCCCTCTCCACATGTCTTTCTGGGAGGAAGTCCCAAAACCCAGAGGCCTTCAGACATCCTGTTTTGGAGCGTCTCTCAGCACCTGCGCGACAACAAATAGGCTTCATACCGTCGTCCTCAGTTCTCCTCTCTCTGACAACGAACAATCTCGTCCCATATCTTATCCAATCTACCTCTCACTTCTATCTCTGACAACATTCAGGCCTCTTTCCATCATGCGCCCTCTCTCCAAACAGGCTGCATTCCATCATCCCCTTACTTCTCCTCTCTTTGGCAACAAGCAGGTCTGGTCCCATAATCCTCTCACCCTATCTCTGGCCTAGATTGCTGCCCAAGCCTCCACACAACTGCTCTGCTCCCGCACATCCCATAATGTAGAAAAATGTGAAAGGGTCCATTTAAATTTTGTATAGATTTAATTTCAATACTACAACTTTTGCCAAATGAGTCGTAGAAGAGGGTTTCACACTTTCTTTGACATACTTGGTATCTCCATTTTTACTATTTTATTTACAGGCTTACAAAAAGTAATAAAGCAGCTTCTAAATGTGTATTTATGGACTACGGTTTCTACCCTGGTTAGCAGACAACTAACTAAGCTCTACCCATCCCCCATTCAGTGACAGACTGCCAGCCCTGCTGAGCTCCTCCATCTAACAATCTTGATAAGCCTTATGACCATGTCTTGTTAGCCAGGGAGCAAATCTTCTGAGGCCCCATCGACTTCAGGCTCTATTCGGAAAAACTGACAACCACGGATGAAGGCTCTCCCGCCACCCCATTCATCATTTTATAACTGACCTCATTTGCATCCAGGACAATGACAAATGAGTCGTTCACAGATCGGCAGATTGCGTTTACTGCAGAAGCTATTCACCTAAATAGGAAGCATAGGCCTGCTATCCGAATGTGATGACCGGTGCGTTGCGTTCCTACGCAAAGGTGTCCCGTGTGTAAAATAAAGGCTTCCGCCATAAGCAGTCCCAGTGCTGAGGGTCGCTAACCTCGTTTCACAGCTCCTCACTCCCCCCCACCCCCCTCACCTCCTAGACGCTAGCTTGTCTAAGTGGCCTTCAGCTATGCATTCCACCACTGTTTGTGGCCTTTGCTTCAGGAAGTGGCCCAATTAGAGCATAGACACTCTAGCTTTGGGGAAGGGGGGAGGAAAGCGTAAATTAAGCCTTTTTGGTGCTGAGAGAGCAGTAACTGCACGCCCCATTGCATGTTTGTGTGAAGGGGGGGAGAAAATAAATAAATGAATAATTAAAATACCAGAGCTCTTGACACCTAATGACACCAATTCCGTTCAGTGCCTCAGAGTTCTGTTTCCCTTTTAGTGATTTAGTGAATGAGCTTTTTGTGGTTTTTACAGCTCCCTGCTGTTAGCAGTCTGGAGCTGGTCGGAATCCACCGGTACGGGGTTCTGAGTGACCCTGGAAAGGAACACTGCCATTTTGCTGCTGCGCCAACATCCTGTTTGGTTTCAAAGAGTTAGCAGTTTGAGGGAAACATCTTCACTGCGGGTTTGTCCCATGGCCCCTCCCCAGGCCCGTCGAGACAGGATGCAACGTCCAGATTGCAGTCAAAATGCACAGACAGAGTAGGCAGATTTGTGTTTCTCTACAGCAGGGATAACCCAACTGCTCAGCATGTCACCTCTTCCATTTGATGGCGAACCCAATCTCGTGAAAAATCAAAGCTTCCAAAACTTTCAAAGCAAGTTCCTTGCAGCTGACATTTAGTCTACTTCAGCTTTGCCCATGCACTCAGAGGCGTGGTGTGAATAATACTCCCTTCTGCCCAGTCAGAGTTTTAGTGCATGGCCAATGTGCCCACAGTGGATGAAAAGATGTCCACAATGAGCTCTAACCACTTTTGACTACTTTCCTGTATTTTGTTGGTCCTCCAGTGCCAATGTGCCCCCCCGGCTTTGGTTCCAGCCCCCCTCTGAACCGTTTCATTTACTTCATTCAATTTAATTTCACCAGGTGAGAACCGGTTGCCAGTTTAATGATAACTCCCAAATCTGCACAGCAGTGGGGCGTATTGCCACATCCAACCCTCCATCCTCCATGTAAACTTTTTGTGTCAATTTCAGGTGTTTTGGAAAGACGTAGTGCCATTGATGATCACTTAAACAGCCTGCCCTACATGGATGTCACAGAAGTCTCCACTTTCTTCACACAGTTGTTAAATAACGGCTTTCCCCACTCAACGTTAAAAATCTACTTCCTGTCTCAACTCAGATGCTGAATAGCAACTACCGTTAGGTTGAAGGCTGTTTACTGAGGACGGCTTGAGGCCCCCAGGATGTCGTTGGAGGGCATCTGTATTTTGTTAGCTCTGATTTACGCCAGACACCTAGCAAGCAGCTGCTTCTAGGAGGGGTAACGTCCCTATGGATTTTACGGCGTACCCTTTCCCGACATTTTTTCAGCGGTTGAGTGGTCAAACCAATGACCTTATCTCAATAACCTTGTTTTAATGGTCCGGAGCAGAGAATCGGGTGAGTGAGAAGCCACCAACAAAGAAAACGACTGCATTTCTCCGCGCTTGGCCCAGAAAGGGGGGGGGGGCCTCAACAAAACCTCACAGCCATGTCACGCAGAGGTCAGTTTGTGTGGGTAAAGACCAACCCCACACTTCAGCATGACATCAGCTCCCACTGTGGAAACACTTTAAACTGCTCTGAAGATGGTTAGTGACATTTGAGTTTACCCAGTGACAGTCAACAACTGGGATAATCTGAGAATGTGAAGTCAGGGTAACACAGATCTCTCAAGCCTTTGATTTTGTGTTAGGTTAAATGTGGCTGGAGCCATTCGAAAATGTGTTAACAGACTTGCTTTTTACAGACTATAACAATTTCCATACAGCTGGAAAGCTTACAGTATAGCTTGTAGTGTCTGTATGATTATTTAAAAAACAGACATTTCTTTAGGGCCAGGATGGAATGTTTGGGAAAATAAATGAGGGAGCAATTTACCATATGGTTGTCGAGGCACGGTCCAGGAAAAGTCACAGCACCCATCTGTCAGAAAAGCAGGGAAAGCAATAGCCTGTGATTATCAAATATCAAAAAATAAAAAAAGGTTTAGTTCTGTTCAAATGGAAAGATACATATAAATCTGTTGTTTTGACATGAACTCAAATGTTTTAAACAGCATCACTCCCCCCCACCCTTACCTTATTCACCCCTTGCCTCTAGTGACTATGGTAATTGTTGAAGTTAATGGAATGTCTTAAGTCCCTTGCTTACTAGGACGAGGTGTCATATGGCTCTGGAACTGAATATAAGAACCTGAAGAGGGAGTGGGTCAGGCTGGGGCAACTTCTGCCCTAGTTTGCAGCACCTACTCTCTTTAGGTGGCAAAAGTGGCGTGTGAGTGGCGAGGGGCCTGGATTGTATAGATCAGCAGACTATGCTCAGATGACCCTGGTATCGGCTTAAAGAAAACAAGGGGTAAAAATCTGGTAGGTTGAGGGGAGATTGAGAAAAGGACAAAATCTGCAATGTTTCAGAATTAGAGAAATAACAAATTTGAAGATTTTCCGGATGGAGGGGTTTAGAAACACACGTTTCAACTCCTGGTATGTAAAACCAAGTGCAGGGGCTGGTCCGGAGCTGGAGCTTGAAGGTTGTAAATACTTGCCCTTGCAGTAAAGCTGTCAGCTTCTTCCTGAGAACAAAAGCGATGCCCTGGGTTGCACTGAGTTGTCCTCCCAAGTGCTCCCTAAAGCCACAAGTTCTTTAGCCAGCAAACAAGAAAGGTGGCAAGTAAGGTAAAAAGGTATTTCCTGTGTAAAGGATTGGTGGGGGCCTTGGCAGTGGCAGCCACACCGACCTGCCCCCCTCACTTGCCTCCCCAGGGTGGTCCTGCCAGGGCTTCCCTGGGTCTGCCACAATCCCCTTCTCTTAAACTGTTGCATCATCAATGTGGATGCATCCACTGGGGAAAGCTCAGGAGGGTGGATGAAACACGAATGCCTTCCCTGTCTCTCTCAGTGTACAGTCTGAGGTTATAGCGCGGTAGTCTATGGTAAGAATGCTATGCATTAGCACAAGATGGTCAACGAGCGGCACTAAGCCTGTGACACCCCCATGATTAGGAGTTAGAGAGGTCTGCCTTTCTGCAGTGCCCTATGGATGAAAAAAAATTTGGAAATTTTTAAAATACAACCTCTACTTGACGCCCCACAGGCTTTCTACGCGACTGTAGGGTAGTTTACGGTCCAGCTGGGTGGTGAAGATGTAGGCATTCAGCTAGCTAAAATGTCCATTAGAAGTCCAACTCGCAGGCAGCAAGATCATTGAAGAGTGAAGACACAATTTTTCTTTGCTTCTGTAAAATATTAGTGTCTGGAACAGAGGCTAGGGTTGTGAAAGGTAAGGAGGCTGGTGAGTGGAGATGTATACTGTATACTTGGATTCATTTAGGAAATCAGTAAACATGAGTAAAACCGATTAGAAAATCAGGTGTGGTGGTTAGGGAACTGGCTTTGTTTCTTTATGGCTGCAAGTTACAATGCCAAAAAGGCCCCCATAGAGTGGACAGTGTGACAAGCTGGAATATACATCAATCTGCCTGAAAAAAAAAGGTTTCTGGCAAATTTCTGAAATATTAACACATGAACTTCCATCGACAGACAAAGTCACTTTGCGAGCAACGGTCAATGGGGCGTCTTGAAAACCACAAACAAAGCAGAGTACTGAGGTTGCCCGTCACTCTTGCTGTACAGAGAAATTCTGGCTCACTTTAGCTGAGCTGTAAATATATAAATCACTTTTGCAGTGCCATGACAGTAAGGTCTTATCTGATGTTTCAAACAATGGCCCAACGGAGCTGACACCTGGAACGGCCGGGCTCACCTCTACCTACACCCTTCCACCCCCTACCCCCTTTTTTTAATTATGCTCTGCTTTTTCAACAAGATCAAAGCATGTAGAATAGTTTGATAAAGCAGGCTTTTGTAGTGTGAGAATAAGCTCTGTCTCTGCCCTCCTGTTTGCATCTACGGTAATCCCTCATTTACACTCATTTATCCCAAACCATCCTGTCACAAAGCCTATATTTCTACTACATAGTATCTTCTTTCTTTTTTCTTTATCTAAAAAGCAAAACATAAACATTTTTATTTATTTATTTATTTATTATGCAGGTAGTCTTGAGCACACAAAATACTATTCATTTGTCCACATTTTCCACATTTTCAGTAATGCTACATATTATACATCAGACATATTGTAAATTTCCAATGCATAATCACAAATGCTGTAAAATACACAAACTCAGCACACTGAAATCTATCTGTTCTGTATCAGTAACATGGAAGGCTGGCGCTTCGTTTGCAAGGGTTTTCCGTCATACTTGTGTGTTTACCTGGTTGACAACGCTTTTTTTCACAGCTATGTCATCCCTTTGTTTTTAGTTTTAATTTACAGGGTTGGTGACAATTTAAGCCAAGCAGTTGGGAACTGAACTCCTGAGAATGCTGATTGGCATTCCTGTGGCTGGGGTGGGGCAGGGGTGGAGGTGTAAAGGCAGACTCAGGCTGATCAGGGAGAGAGGTGAGACCCGCATGAAGAGGCAACATCTGTATTTTTCCAGGTGTCCCTTTCGTGATCATCACCTTAAGCTAAAAGAATGAAGAAACACAATTTTTTTAAAAACAATAACCCCATTCACACTTGCTGTTTAGGACGGCCCTGAGCCACCACCTCTCATGTGTGCTGTAACGTTACGAGGCTAGGGCCAGGTGAAGATATGGGCCGGATTTTTGATGTGGCCTAAAATCGTTTTGGCCAGCCTATGTGACTCAGAAACTGGACTGGCCTTATTTCATCGCTGTGTGATGTAGGTCCACTCCCGGAACAAAGTTTGCTGCTTGGAAGGCCAGTAGTAGCAACATAATCTTAGCTTACTAGCAATATATATAAAAATTTTATCAGCATCAAGAGTTGGTAACTGGGACAAATTTTAAAGTAATAAAAGTAATAAAAGTGGTCTCAAAGAGTTGTCTACATAAGTGCTATTATCATTTTATTTACAAGGGCTACCAACCCCAGTCCTTGCTCAAAGCTGTCCTGAAGGATATCTGCCACAATGGCTTTGCAAGATTTCTTCGTAATAGTACAGCCACTACTCCCGTCTATGCTAAATAAATTACCGCAAGTTCAGAACTCATAATTAACCGCTAGCTTCCACAGTCACCCGTAGCTTTCATTTTAGCTGAGGAAAAACCTAAAATGGCATTTCTTCGCAGTTTAGGATTGCACAGCAAATGAAATGCATTTCAAACTGTAGCTAGTTCGCTAGCTATGTTCATTTAAAATGTTACATCTCAATATCAACCCATACATACATTTCAGAATATTATTCTGATAACGTCTAGCATTTCAAGCTAGCTAACAACCGATTAAAAACACACAGCCAAAAGCTTATTGGTATGTCATCCCTAATGTTACTCTATTTACTGCTTCCGTCAGTGTTTAAATTCCCAACAAGAATTGAATGCAAATGTGAATGCATTTGAAACCTCCTCAAATCTCAACTAGGACCACATTTCTGAGGCAGCCCAAGATAAGCCCAAGGTCGACCAATTAAGTGTTACCAGGTCATAGATTGTGCCATACTTCTCTGGTATGAGACGCAAACCAACGCAGCAGGTGTGTGTATTCCCTCAGACTGACCGAACCCCTCCATAGGCCTGTCCCCATTTCTCATATACATGCATGACATACGCACAATCATGCATAACAAACACACACGCATAACATATAGATAAACTTTTATTTTTACAAACTTCATTTATTTTGGCATTCGGTCCAATCTGTTGTAATAGCTATGTGTGTATCAATATTTAAGACAATCTCCAGAGCTGAGGGGAGAGAACAATGAGTGTTTTGGGTGTACCTGCTGGGGGATATTGCCATGGGCTTCCAGCCACTGTGATGTTAACAAACAATCCCTCAGGAGGCATAACAAAAAAACACACACACACAGACATCGGAATATTTTTAGCAAATAACAGTTTTATTAGCCAGAGAAAATGACCTGCATCCGTCATAGGAAAGTGTTACAAAACAGGGTGCGGCTGCTTGGCAGAGCATCAGAAATGCCTATGGGAATTAACTTTGAACTGCGGCCTCACAGCAAACAAAAGGGAAGTCTTTCTTCATAAGTCCAGTTTGATGCTCCATCCTGTCAGCCATGCAGGGAAGCATTTCTCTGAATTCTGTGTCTTTCCCGGCAGCGTCTCTGTATGGTTCACGGTAGAAGTGAAGGAAGCTGGTAGGAGACAAGACATCGGCGGTTGGTTTTACCCTGACGGCCATCGGGAGCAAGAATAGGATGCTAAATCTGCTATTGGACCACATCTCCACAGGCCAATAGTAGTTTTAGCCACACCCCAGGATTAGAGAGAGAACATGAGTGTGAGGAAAATAAAAAGCCTGCACGTCACTCTTTCACTTCCTGCTGCCCGCGTTATTTGTTGAAAAGCACGTAATCGTGTACCCATCCACACACCCCCCAACCTCCGTCTTGATGGAGGGGCTGTGGTGGGATTAGGCAGACATGAATGGGGCACTTTGAGCGATCGCCTTTCACTCCAGATCTGCATCTTTCCTTTGGCTTCAGCAGAGCAAACGGGAGGAGGTGGGCTGGTTAAAGTGAACCTCTGTCCCCGTCTCCCGACAAGCCATTTTACTTCCTGCCAACAGATTAAAGTGGCTTGCAGGTGACTAGTTTTCTCCATGAGATGGGAGATGGGAAATATTGCATAAGCGTGGATAGTCGGATTGCAGTGTGTGTGTGTGTGTGTGTATATGTGTTTTAGTGTGTATTAATGTGCGTGTGTACGTGTATGTGTATGTGTGTGTGTGTGTGTGTGTGTGTGTGTGTGTGTGTGTGTATGTGTGTGTGTTTGTTTGTGCGAGTGTGTGCGAGCATGTGCCCACAGGTGACAGAGAGGAAATGGTTTATTAATGAGGGTAGATTCTGCTTTGTTCCTCACGACTCCTTCAGTCTTTTTCACACGACAGGATGTCTTGTACAACACAGACCGGCCCGGACGCCCTTGGTTTAATGGGAAACAGATCCCTCTCTGAGGTCTCTGTGCTCTGCTGGTTCAGAACCGGCACAATTTGCTTGTTCTGGAATCTTCACACCGTTCCAACATGGTCCGTTTGCTTTGCTGGGCTTATGTACAGCGGTGGTATTTGTCAGTTGCCATTGTTCGTGTTTATTGTCCATGTTCAGTGTTCTGTATCTACCAATAACATGACATTACTTATTACAATGTTGCGTCATGGTCACAGGTTAATACAAAGCAAAACAATTGCAACAAAACAATGCCTTCCCCGTTTCTTTTTAAGACAATGGGATGCACAAAGCTAAGGACAAGCATGTGATGTGACCAATGTTGACCATGTGATGTGACCAATGTTGACCATGTGATGTTACCAATGTTTTCAGAACCATGTACACATCGTGTTTTTCAGTCACTGTTTCAAGGATCGTAAGTTGTAAAATAACGAAACATAATTTGGCAGTGGCTCTCTGTATTTAGGCCAGCACTGATGAAGTTTGGCAGAGAGATGTATATCCCAGAGCCTCCTGCCATAATTAGGACAAATGGTTAATCTGAGTCTTCTGGACAAGTTTGTACAGGGTCATGGTACAATAAACATTTTGGAAAGTATTTTTATGGGTCCATTATCCATTTCACTACCTGTATATATAAATGAGTTCTCTCCTGTTAGCAGAGCTAAGGGGAAAAGTTCAAAGCACTCTAGTGGAGAAACACTCACTAATGAGAACGAAGAATATCCTTCAACACTCTTTATTTACCTTTGCTAATAATGAATTTTGTGAGGGTTTTTACAACGGTGTTTGGGTAATACACACTATGGGTGTGTTTGGACTCATTCCAATCCAGTGAAAGAAACAGAGCCTAAAAAATTCTGATTTCCTGACAGTGGATTCCACTCTATTTTTCTCATTGCTTTTACATGGCTGTCTTTTGAACTAGCGATATGTCGATGTCAGCACTGAAGTAAAGCACTGACGTAGTGGCCAGTGAAACGCGTGATATAAAAGAGAAGAGTTGGGTAACTGTAGCGTTTGCAGGCAGTGCTCTTGGGGTCAGATAACTTTGCAAATTGATCTCTTCCTTTAAAACAAGGGTTAGGCTTCAGGTCCGATGATGGAATGGGTGTGGACCCCAGGATTGGTGAGCGCTCCCTCTATACTGCAACCACCTTTTCACCCTTTTTCATGCCATTCCTTGTTACAAAAAAATTGCGGCGCACATTTTGAATCAAACACTGAATCTCTCATGTTCTCCATCAGTCAGTAGGTATTAGCAGGTAGAGTGCAGCAATGTATGAGCGTGGCGGCCCGCCTGGATGTGTAGTCTCTGCTTTGTTCTAACAGCACCGCGCGGCCACGTGTCACCAAGGGGTCACCCCGGCGTCGTTAGTGTCCGCCCCTCAATCATCACCATGGCGACAGCCAGTCTGACCTGGAGTAGAGCTCTAAGTTCCTGAGGTCTGCCCTCCAAAGGGAAAAAAAATCTGGAAAAAAACAGCTGAAAGTATCAATTAGGCTCTTTTTTTTTCTGGTGTAACTCCTGTTGTCGGAACTGCAAGGGCTCCTGTTTCCCCTGAATATACCTTCTCCAATTGCATGAAAAGCTCTTAGCCGATGGGCGTCTGACAAATCAATGGTGTCTCCTGGAGAGGGGTACTTTTTCCTGTTGTTGCTATTCTACCCCAACCCGGCTTGTATTTGCAGAGCACACCCTTTCCCCGGATTGGCACCCTCGCACGGGTGCACTTCCAATCACCCAGCCCCAAAGGGACACAGTAAGAGAATCGCTGGCTTGGTGGGGCCAAGGAATGGGCCGCAGGGGCCCGGGGGAGACCCGAGGATACGTCTCAGGATATTCTGATGCGAATCTTCAGACGGCTGGCTCTACAGCACACCCTTCGGAGCCTCTATGTTCACAGCTTGTCAGATTCTGGTAGTGGGATGATTATATTTTTTAGAGCGAAACATCAGTTTGAAAACGCTCTGGGTGGGTTGACAAAAAGAATTTTGACCTTTGAAAAGAATATAAGCAGGGATTAATAACAAAACAACTACTTAATTTCCTCATAAGATAATTTATCTTTGTGAAATAATGAATACAGACTTAATTATGATCAGTTATATACATATCAGTTATAATCTGTAACCTGTTCACTCAATGGGAGCCAGATAAATGATCTTTTAAAGAGTTGATTAGTATTTATTTAATCTGTAGCCTGCACGAGGGCCACTGAAGTTCAGCTCAAAAGCATAGACAGACAGAAATGAGCAATCCTCTGTGTCCATGCCCCTGTTCATCTGGCTAGCCACTTGGACCACACCGAGGAAACGTAATCAGAGTAAAAACCCAGTCAAAGAGGAACAGCTGATCCCTGTTTTAAGTTCTACACCTTCATCCTAATCGCCGCAGTAATAGTTTGGACGAGAGATCCCTGAATGACTGTGCGGTGGGCTTGGCACTAACAACAGTTTAATTGCCTTTGGTGTCTCTGACACCATGTAATTCTGCGTCTCTGCCACGTTATCCCTCAAACCTCTGTGTTGACGTTACCTCGATGTTGCTGTCTGATAGAATCTTCCGATGTAGACAGAGGCGGTCCCTCCCTCACCAAAGCGGTGGGTACATTGCCATTTATGTCACAAAATACATCTCTCCACAAAGTCAACCTCAGCTTCAGAGAGGCAGAGTGGCCATGTAGGCTTCCTGGGTGACTTGAGCTGGAAGTTTTCATGACGACCTGGTCATAGAACTTCCACTTGTACAATATTTATCTGATCCAAAGTTATCAGACAGTCAGGGTGGGGTGGGCGGAGATGACAGAGATGTGATCATTACAGGAACTGTAAAACATTGGCTATCCCTGTGGTAGCAGTGTGAATCTCAATGCCTTCTACAGTGGTGTCACGCCTGCCCCGGTCTCCGGGCGTGCCTTCGCCCTCCCCGGAGTCTGGGCCGGGCAGCTCAGCCCTGTTTGTTTTCCACAGTGTGCACCTACGAGGGAACAAACTGGAGCCTGTGTGCTTGGGGGGGGGAGGCGCACGAGGGCGGCTGTCGGGTGGTCGCTGTAAATTTTCCGCTTCTCTCCGGGCACCGCCGCCAGGAAAAACAGGGGCCACTGAAGGTACGCTTGCGTCGTGGCTCGCGCTCCCCCCTGGCATGTCCCCAGCTCTCTCTATGCCCCCATTCAGATGGCAGCACGTCCCCGCCATGGCTCCATGATTTAGGGCGGCCTTTGAACGGTGGCGGGCGAGCAGGATGGGGGTGTCCTGGGGCATTGAGTACAATCAATCTATGTGCAGTGAAAGAGGCCTTGATCCACTGCACCTGAATAACAAAAATCAAGTGTAATCATGTTAAAATTCCCCTGCCAAAGCTCTCCACCACCTGACCAGCTTTGCACAGTGTACAACAATCTTACCTGCCCCGTCAGAACCCTTCATTACCTGTCTTAATGGATCAAGCCTGGGTGAACGTGGGTGCAGAGCTTCACACACTTCTAGGTCAGTGACAACAATGATGCATGTCGCTCACTGACTAAAGCGCCCAGCGGAAATCTCCAGGGCTTAACTCCTCTGCATGTTCCAAACAGAGCAATGTTTTCTGCCTTTTGGGGGTTTTAAGGTTATTATCTATATACGCAGAAACCTAGACCTCTAGAGGGTTATGGTAGTGAATTATAAGGAATTTATGATGTAGCCAGCTATTTAACGAACCAAATCTTAATTGAGCTGTTAACTCAGTAATTATCTGGTCCTGACATATTTCTGGTAAAAATTATTTGTGATAGAAATGAGGTCATGAAAGTCAAAAACAAACATAAAAAAAATAGTAAATAGCAGAGAATTATTGGGAAAAAATGTCACGGAAGAATATCACAGACAAGCAGACCATAAAAATCCATCAGGGACTGAGATTGAAAGGAAGACAGATTGAATGACGACGAAAAACAGACAGGGACGGAGACAGGAGAATATGTCTGCCCTGAGAAAATAAAAATAAAACACATACACCCAAGAGAGGCAGGAAGGAAGGATTCTGCACCTTTTAATCAGCTAGGGCCCGGCCTTTCCAAGGATCGGCTCCAACCAGAAACGTGTCCCTACAGCCCAAAACGCTAGTTAGGAGACGAGCCTGCCACCCCCCTCACCCACTGACCCTCTCTGAGTCCCTGTTTCGACAGGTCCTCCCCCAACAGGCTGCAGGGAACACTTCCTTCCTGTCTACTGTTAATCTTAATACCCGCCTGTCACTGTGTTTTTAAAAATGTTTTATTTTTTACGACTCCTGCTGAGTATCCAATAATTACTGTAGGGAAACTCTTTCATTTGTTCTTTTTTTAAAGAACAGCACTTATCTACACCGACGCCACCAGGAGTGCAAACGATAAGCTAGGTATCAATGGACTCTCAAGTCTGGGTCATTTCGGTCATGCGGTCGCTCCGACTGATTTAACATTGTTGCAGCAGGTTAAAACTGTATGGGAATCAATACTCCAGAAAGACACTGCAAATGCAACTGTCTGTCCACTGGAGCAGCACGCTGGATATACTCTTGTACAGGTCTTAATCTGCAAATCCTGTCTCATGCGAGGCCCTTAAAATGTAGCGCTGCT
>JAOVYW010064712.1:0-21693 GCA_025775045.1 Hiodon tergisus
ACTAGTTTCTCCATACAGGAGGTGTCTTGAAGCTGTCATTACCAACAAAGGCTTTTGTACAAAGTATTAAATATCAGAAAGCATGTTCAATACTTTTTCCCTGTGTCATTTCACATTATTACACATAACTTAATTTGCTGAGATCATTTGTCTTGGTTTCTTTGTATGTATGGATTACTTTGGTTGTTACCAACAGCTGGTGAAAATTTAATGTCAATAGCACCTTTGGAAATATATTTGCTGAGAAAAATGGTGACGTGTTCAATAATTATTTCACCCGCTGTATATAAATATAATGGGTGACGGTTTTGTGAAAGATTGCGAACAGGTGAAGAAATATTCGATCCATTATTATCTATGAATACATTCCAAGTAACTGCATAAATCTGCTGTTGAATCACACACTAGCGTATATATTCGTTAAGGCTTTGAGCAAGATCAGAGGCAATTTTATTTATAATTCAATTTTCAAAACCTTGAAAAAATAGATACGCAACTTTATTTCTTTGTACAAATGACCCAAAACCACATTATCGTATATACTTCCTCTCACAATGTGGTGCTGAAACTTTACTTTTTTTTGCACCTGTCAACACGTCACAACGTCCGGTCGGCTTCTGTCGATGTAAGTCTTTCTCTAGAAAGCTTGACCGTGCCATGTGCCACTGTATTTGTAATTGGTTGTAATCTGTTTATTCAAATCACGGTTTCTAATATTTGGCCACGTTGTTCTTTAGTAATCATATAACTTACTAAACGCTTATTTATAATTAGTGAATGTAAAAACGGTAATAGATTATAACAAACTTCAGCTTGGTTTCCAATGCTGCTTTTTTAAAATAAATGCGCCGTTGACAATGTTTAGTAATTATTTAAAATGTCTGCGTTGAAGCATTGAAGTCACGTAGTAATTGAATCTGACGCTCATGTATTCGCTATTGTTTTTAATAAATATTGTCTCATATTTTTGCATACACGTTCGTCTTCTCCCAGCGCATCTAACTACCAAGCGCATTGGCAGACTTGTTGACGCTGCAAGGTTGGGGCTGTAGGTTTTCTTAATTGTTTCATTTAACTTAATTTCCAGACTCTCCTCTCTCCTTTGTATAACCATTACCACACAGGATTTGTAAGAATTAAACTAAAAATAATTCCGTGCCTAAGAATTCTTTTTAATGACTTGATTTTCCTCAGACATATATATATATATATACACTCTGTATAGAACCAAATCCCTTGATACTTTCGTTTTGTTCCGTGTAGTTTATACTTTTTCTATAACATTAAAAATTCTTAAACTTAAAACTTGACTAGTTTTATTTGGTTTTATATGTTTTGCACCGACATAATTTGAAACGTACCTCCGTGACGTTCATATGTCTGGTATCCAGCAATAATAAGACCGCCTTTCGTTTTAATTTAATTGAAACATGAATTCGTTTCTTGTAGAGAATATGATAATAATACAGTAATTGTATTTAATCGTTATCAATTATATTATATTATTTATCTGTACCGAAAGTTTTGCAGTTGTGCTGTATTTGTATTATTGGAAGTTTCACTTCAGCGGACCTCAAAGCTGCGGAGGGCGGAGCTGTCTTTTCAGCACCAGTCTTCAGCACTGGCAGCGGAACAGCGCAGATGATCTCATGCACGAGCGTTCGCATCAAGCCCCAGCTGGTTCTAAAAGCCTGCTTCAAAAATAGCAGTCTCCGTCCTCATTACTTTCTATCAAACTTGACAACCAAGGTGTCTGAATTGCTAACGTCATGAAGTACGTTTTCGTCAAATGCATACTATAT
This sequence comes from Hiodon tergisus, assembly GCA_025775045.1. Classification (NCBI taxonomy): domain Eukaryota; kingdom Metazoa; phylum Chordata; class Actinopteri; order Hiodontiformes; family Hiodontidae; genus Hiodon; species Hiodon tergisus. Next base: position 1,803 of record JAOVYW010064712.1, read on the forward strand.
ATAGGCCCGTATTTATTCCTTGGATATCACGTGACTATTGGCGGCGGAGGTTATAATGTATGGTAACAGCAGATAACCCGAGGAAATCTTTAAAACAAAGAATATTATTATTATTAACATTAGTTTCAACAGTTTACAAATGTCAAACAAGATAAAAATTAATTTAATTATTTAAGCAAGCAATGCAAATACGAAACTTAATTTTAGTATTACAGTACGTTCGCATACGATAAATTCAATTATTTCACACACAAATCGACACTGTACTTTTTGTTTATGTAATAAATAAATAAATAAATAACTTGAAAACCAGGTTAAAACTTGGAAAATAATAAACCAATAAAAAACCAGATGGCAGCTTTGTATAAAAAAAGTATGTATTCTTTACTGCAAAACCCATGGCTGGTGGACTGTTTATCTTTATCAAAATTATCTACTTAAAAACTATATATATACATATCTATTTAACGAGGCTAGTAAAATTAACCCGAAGTGACCGTATGCCGACGGCGAGCCCAATCCCCAATCTTCCCCTCCCCAGAAACGCAATTAAAACAATATTATAGTATAGGTAATAGTAGAAATTCTACATGTTAGGGTTAGTACCTATGGGTAATAGTATAAATAATATTAGTATAATTTGCTATTAGTGCCTATATACTTTTGCTTATAAGGTACTATAACCCAAAGATCTTGCATTGTTAATGAACCTCTCAAACTATTTAAATGTTTAATTCAGAACCATCAAACTACATTTTCACAATTCTTACATCCTATTGAAAGATCTGCCGTCATCGATTGGACGGTTCGTGCTGACACGAGGCGGGGTCTGTTGAATATAAGGAGGCATTCCATGTGATGTTTTTAACGACTCTTGCCACTTAAATCGCGCGAGACACAATCATGTTGAAGATTTTGTGTACTTAAAGAGCCCCCCTTTCGGTTTTCGCTCAACAGTAAATCTCACGCACTTGCTTTCTCAACGTTGCTGAGTGTATGTTAAAGGCTTTAGTACGGTAGTGTAGTACGATATACTTTAGTACTTTAGTATATTTTTTGTTCAAAATTCAAATCAAATTTCGGGGAAAACCCAAGGTATATTTCAAATGGAAACTGTTTTGACCCTGAGCGTAGTAAGAAAACGTCTTAGGTCAGTGGTTCTATACTCAGAATAATTAATCTACTCTTCGTAATAAAAGTTAGTAAACGATTTTCTTTGGATGTAATAGTAAGTACTAACAGAAACCGTATGTGAGCCACCGATTATTTTCTCCAGAAATTCCAGCTACTGGGTGAATACGATTCGTATCTCACTTATAGGCTGAGAGCTTGTCAAGGTGTCCCTAAATATGAAATCTTGACCAATGATCTGCTGGGCTTGCCTTAAAGAGGGATGCCTTTCGTGGATTCACATGGAATATAAGAGTTTTATTGCCAGTCAATGCGTTTTTAACCAATAGCATCTTTGCATTTATTGGGCTTGCCTGCTGCCCCCCCCACCCTCTCCTTGAGCTATCCTAACCGGGCACGCGCGTGGTCCCCCCGGTCGCGAGGAGGAGGAGGAGGATGTGGCGCGCGGAGGGGAAATGGCTGCCGAAAACAAGCCGGAAGGTAAGAGAGAAATAACGGGATTAATTTTTCATTTTTATCAAAATGAAATTTATTAGATTTTAAATCCAGGCGTGGGAGGGAGAAAATGCGCCTTTTGTATGGCTGTTGAAATCTCCATTGGTACAATATTTATCCTGAAATAGCAAACGCTGAGGAGATATAGCCTAGCTAGCTAGCTTTCTTATAGCCATTGAGAGCAGGGGATGAAAATATGAGAATTGAAACGGTTTGTTTGCTGCTTTTTTAACGTGTATTTTACTATTCAGCAAAAGTAAGATTTCCAGGACCAGCCTGCCGTTTCCAACTATCAACTTATAGATTATCTTTCCAAGTGCCTAATACAATATTAGAAATGTTTCTCAATTGAATCATCCATAAATGCACCACGGTGAAACACTCTACACGCACGAAATAGCTTTCTGATTTAAAGTGGAATTCCTTTACACGGATGTAACTGGCTATCGGGCTATAGTTAGAATATCATTGCAATATAATATATCACCTGTTTCAGATTTTAAAATATGCAGATTTTAAGATATGTTCGCTGAGTACAGCTAGACATCGTCCTGCGATTTATAGTGATGCTACACAAACGTGATTGATTTTTCATCCAAGCTTGTGACTTGTGTTCTTACTTAACGACTGGACATAGCAGAAGCTACATTATATCTTAAAATACCGCCATGCTGAGAAAAGATAATACTGTACTGCTCAGATTTCCTTAATGTTAAGGTCTTTATCATAACATAAAAGAATCGAAGAGTACTTCGGGGTTTTAAGTTTGCGGTGAGCTTGACATTAATTAGGTTATGTCCTTTGAAACGAAATGTGTTAGCAAGGAACAATAAAAAGGACTAGATATCGACCACTCAAAAGGGTTAATAAAACAGATCGACTGAGATGTTTTGAAAAGAAAAGACAATGTGTTCTCATACAATATGCCAACTCTAGTCGGGGCATGAATGTTTCAAACTATTACTCAGAACAATCGAAATGTGGATCGTGTTTTTTATTTCTTCTTTTTACGTGGATTTGACTTATTTTGTTTTAAGTATTCTATTATGAGAACTTAGGACGTATATTATTTTGAAAAACGAATACTGTTTAAACCGAAAATTCTTGCAACTTCTGCGTTAAATGTATAAGGTTGCGCTGCTAAAAGATTCTTTTTAGGAATTGTGTGTGTGTGTGTGTGTGTGTGTGTGTGTGTGTGTGTGTGTGTGTGTGTGTGTGTGTATCGTATACTAGCTAGCTTTCTTAATTCTGAACCGACGTGTGTATATCAAATTGAATGTTAAATTCTAGACGCTGTGTTTGTATAAATGGCATAAAGCCAGAATTAATTGTCAGTCACTCTGGCAGTCCCCAGTGTTTTCAGAGTAGTCAACAATACGACATAGATACTTATAACATAGTAGAAAACAATAGATCCCCCGCGAATACATTCTTCTGGAGTTTGGTCCGTAACTAAGTGTCAAAATATTTAATCTGTGTTATTACGTAAATGTCCAGGAGGTGGAGACAACGTGAGATAGCCTACGAAATATACTGAAATTGTGGTTAAATCCAAGGCCGTAAGGTACCGCGTCTCAGAAGTTTTGTGAATATATGTAGTTGCATATCGCGCAGAAAGGTGTTATTACACTTTGAAGTGCATTCTGAGTAGTTGTGGTATGTATTATCTGTAATGTGGCTTAAACTACATAATCACTAAAAAAAGTAGAGTATTCTTAAGGAGTTCTAGTTTCTAGTGTATATATTTACTTGGGATTTCCCATTAAATAAAAATTACCTCAGAAATTTAATTAAAAAGCTGTTCTTATGTTACTTTACTAACATTCCGTCACCTAACTTGCGTTGCCAAAGCATTCCTAAATGTGGTGCAAAAAGAAAAACAGTGCAGGGAGCTATAATAAACGAATAAGCAAAAATATGATACAATTCTACACTAAAACATCAGGGGAACTGTCACTTGGACCCAGTGGATTTCTGACTGTTGGCAGGTGTTCAGATATTTAGCTGCTGAGCCTGCTGCCTATCTGTGATATGTAATATAACACATGGGGGCGGTATTGAGCTATGCAAGTTCGTCCTGGACTTGTGTGTTTTTTGTTTTGTTTTGTTACTGCTGACAGAACACGGCTGCTTTAAGAATTAACCTTAAATATAAAAAAAGAGTATCTTCTTAGTATTTAAAGTTTAATGACCATTTAAAACATTATGATGCATTGGTGTGCTGACATGCCTATAAACACAAGTGTATTCGCTCTCACACACGCACAACACATTACTTGCACATGCATGAGATGAGAAGCGCTCGTATTCTTCACTTAGCCCCACAGTAGCCAGGGGCTTTGTAAAAACCTTGACGTGAGAGTCCCATTGCAGGGTGGATCCAGTTATTATGGGGAGATCTCTGTAAGCTCAGTTGGCAGGAGCGGAGTGGCCCATGGCACACGTAAACACAAAGGCTTCCCCACAGCGGATCCTCGGGTGGGTGATGGCCTCGAAAGTGCCAGGCCTTTGGCGGGCGCATTCACAAAGTGTGCATGCCTCGTTTCCCAGCTCCCAGCAGGATGGAGGAGTAGAGTGTAGCACATCTTAAAGCAGCCAGTCAGCAGCGTGCTGTTCTTGGGTCTGGACCGTAGCCTCAGGCACAGAGATCGACAGCAGACCGGCATGGCCCCTACTTTCCCCTCACCTCTCTGTTCAGCAGGGGGTCCTCGGTGGAACAGACTAGCCTGTCATAGTCCCTGTGTCGCGCAGCGAGCTGCATGTTGTCCTCAGAACGCCCTAGCCCCCAGAGATGAGCTTTCTCCCATTCGTTTAGAAACGTGCTTTGATGAAAATGTCTCATGCTACCAATGCTCTGTCTTTGATTTTGTTTTTTGTTTTTCTGTTGGTTGTGCCCTGGGTAGACTTTAAAGGCTTCAGAGCGTAAAATGATCACTGTCTGTCAACACACAGATGAAAAGTCTTCCTCGAATATCCAGCTTGGGCATGGCGTGAAGGTACCCTGTTTGGGTGCTGTATGCAGTCAGCCTATGGGATTCCAGCCCTTGTAATTGAATTAGCGAGCCTGAGATGGATAAAAGGCGCGGGCCCCGCGTGGACTGCTGAGGCAGAGCTGGGCTTTAACATGCCCCACCTGCCTCCCAAGGCCTTTAAAATTGATTCAATGGATTGATCCAGCTAACCAGAGATGAAGAGCGAGTCAACTCGTATCAACCAAATGTCAGGGTTACAATGAGAATGATTGCTGGCTCCTTTGTTATCGTCAGCGATATTTCTCAGCAAACAAATAGTGGCCTATAACAACATAAGAGTGAAAAACAAGTAGCTAAAAACAAAGCACAAACAGCCAGGATGTAGAATTTATGTATATCACGGTGTAGCTGTTATTAATGGTGTGCTAATTTTTAATTCTGCGGTTCAGGTTGGCTGTAGCTACTCGCATAAATTGTCATGTGTCATGTCATTGAAATGACCGCACTCTGACCACACTCTCACCACTGACGAGCAGCGTTCCAAGTCGCACATCTCACTCAAAGTGGTGCGCGGGGCAGGATGTAACTGTGCTTCAGCTGGGAGCTGAGATCCATTGAAGCTTATCGCTGTAAAAAGTTAAACAGGCCACTTTGCAGTTAGCAAAAGCTACCCTCATGCACGGTTCGGCATTTCGGTCTGGACTCTGCCTCTAAGCTGGAGAACTTCCCGATACAGCTGAAATAATATGTTGAGTGAAGTCACATTTTTTCCCACTCCAACGGGAATTCATTAGGTCCAAATTATCCTTATATGCACCGCAGTGGTAACAATGCTAGCTAAATGCTGCAGTGGTAACAATGCTAGCTAAACGCTGCAGTGGTAGCAATGCTAGCTAAAAGAAGATATGTCAAACAGGGAGCCGCGGAGCTGAGGGCTGATTGTGTGGGTTGGCACAGTGGGGCGGCAGGCACATTGGGATGCATGGCGGTGTGCATGGATACACCAGACCTGATGTACTTGTGTTGTTAAACTTTCTGTAGAGTTTTCTGTGCATGGAGTTTTAAGAGAGAGCGGAAAAAAAGTAGCGCTGAGCCATTGTAGAGCTGAAGGCAAAACACTTCTTCTCCTAGGTTATCTCTTTTCTCTTCTTCTTCCTCTGCTCTTTCCTTGCCTCCCGAAGGACTGAAGAGAATACGTAATCCGGATCGAATGTACAGATCAGCCGTCAGTTTTGCCGGCCATGCTCCTCCTAAGGGTGTCAGCGATGACACAGAGATGAACAGTAAGAGCGGGTTGTTAATACTGCATCCGTCTGCCTGCCCCGAGGGGCCAGTGGCTGGGTGATCTATTATTCATTCATCTATTCATTTATTTACTTTGTGATTTCATTTTTGCACCCCCTCCCCAAACCTGATCCCTGCCTGCTGAATTCAGGTGGATTCCCTGATTGCAGCGTTGGGTTTATGGGGACCGGGTTTGGGTGGAAGGGAGGGTGATTGGCATGTGCTGTGTATCAAAAGTGTTTGTCATTTTCAAATTCAAATATAAAATCAAAACCGCTTTATTGGCATGGCATGTTTCATAAGTTTTTACGTTTAGCGCAAGTCAAGAGAAGGCCGGATGTAAGTACAACTGAGGTGTAAAGCTATGGCTGGGGGGCTCAGAAGTTGATTACAGTGACACACCAGTCTCACCTAAACAAAATAGCAAAAAAGTTAAACTGGGAAAACACAAATAATTTGTCATTGAGGAATGACAGTTTTAAACATAAAATCACCTTAAATAAGAAAAAATAAGAAAGATTATCTTATACTTAGATCAGTTTTATACAAAGCAACTGACACAACTTACAATTTTGACATTCATCCACTTATACAGCTGGATATTTTTACTGAACAAATTCAGGTTAAGTATCTTGTTCAAGGCTGGGGTTGGGACTTGAACCGGCCACCTTTATGTTACAAGCCTGCCACCTGTTAGCTCCACTACAAATCATGTTTATCCATGCATTGCGGTAGTGTACGTTCATTGCAGTACTTCTTGTATTGTGTGCGTTGTTTTGGAAGGAGCACCTTGTTGTAACTGAGAACTTATGTAAATGTATCACTGATCATGGGTACTGTAAACATTGCTGCGAAATTGGTTCATCTGGATAATTACATGCTTTCTCTTTCAGTGTAATTCTTCGAAGAGATTAAAATCAGTCCCATTCCTTAAGTGTTATCCTTATCTGGTCTGCTCTGCGTTCTCTGAGTAATCCAGGCTGCTTTAAAGCAGGGTTCTGAAGGAGTGGGCTTTGAGATGAATAGTAGGGTTGGATGCTGCAGTGGATTTTGTGTGCAAGTGTGCGGACGAGACTGGGATTCCGTCAGTGGTCGCCTCCACTTTTGGTCCAGGTTTTGCTTCTTCTATTTTGGACTTCTCACAGATCCCCTCTGCCTGCTCTCCTGTATATAAAACCCAATAAATAAATGCACCATTTCACTGAACTTTATGGCTGACATGCTGATACTCTATGATATCAAAGATAAATTGTATTCCTTGCGTCTTGCTAGCAGTTATTCGTACCTGTTTACAGGCACGTTCCCCCTATATCTGGAGTCGGTTCACTCATGTGGGCATTGATGCTCCAGCACTCTTGATTAGCTCGATCTGGTACCCTTAGCCTCGTTAGCCCATATGAGCCAGCCAACCCCCTCGTGCTCTTCAAGGGACACATGCAATCTGGTTCCTAGACAGTGGTGGAAAAACCACTATCAAAGGACTTTTAACACCTGACTTCGGTATGTTCAAAAAAATTTTTTTTATAGCCTGCACAGGCTTGTTTCTTTAGTGCTTGCACATCATTTCTGCATCATTACTGTTAAGCTATTCAATATTTTTTACCCTTTTAGTCTACAAAACAAGCAGCTTTATGTGTCTAACTGGGATGCTCTTCATGTCAGGAGTCACTAGACAAGAAAAGTTGGCCTCGGGAGCCTTTGAAAATCATTCTTATTTTTTTTTTTAAACTTCAGTTGAAACGTATTGCTACTTAATTTGCTCTCTCCTCCGGTAAACCTGGGATAACATTTCTCCAGTGTTTTATCAACTCTCGCTTTACTTTCAGAATCGAGAAACAATTTAAGAAGAAAGACTTGGCCTCTGAGATAATTTTTAATTAGAGGAAATTGCATTAATTGAGATGCCTAAATAATCAAAGATGTTTCATTAAAGGGAGGAAAATCGCAGCACTTTTTTGGGGATCTGGATTAACAGCAGTGCAGATAACAGGGCAGTAATGTGGCTGGGATATCATCTGTGCTGATGGTGTGGGCTTGCCACTAGGGGGTGCTCATCCAGTCAAGGTGTTGTGAAGAAACGTGACCTCTTAGTGGTCAGTCCTCTTGCCCAGCTATCCTGTGCATTTCCTTTGACACAATAGGATGGCCTTTCCATACTGTAGCTTTACTACCAATGAGGAAGATGACAAGGAGCATGGCTTTCACTGTGAGTGTATGTTAAGGGGGTTGGGAAGCTTATGGAGTTTAATGGCTGAAGATCAGGCCTGCAGTGGTTTGGCTGAGCTTGTCTTAAGAGTCACATAGGCATAAGTGGCTGCTCGGAGCCCGGATTTCTGGGCAGTTTGACTGAGAGGTCATCACATCTCACCAGGGTCTGCTTTGTAGCTGATATCGATCAGCCAGTCGTCTGGGGAAAAAAAGGAAAGAGGCTGTATTTACAAATTGAAAACAGCTGTGTTTGTGGGTGTCAGTTCTAAAAGATCTACATAAAACTCATTTGATTTCTACATTTATGTGTCTCCACCATTGGCCTGTATGTCTCCACACCTCATAATCTCTAATGCATGCTGTGGCCCTTTGCATGATGTGCATGGTTCCCCAAAGGCATTTCCCTGCATTTTTCATGATTCTGTCTGAGTGCATGAGACTCCTATGTACTGTTCCTTGAGTTTGCCTGTATACTACTGTGTTCTTCTATTTGTTATTTCTTGGTGATTTGTTTATGTTTGTTCCTTGGCGTTTGCTTGCATCTTCTGTTTATGGTTACATAAGCCAGTGAGCCTGCATTGTTGTCGGGTTCAACGTTTGCCTCCAATGGTTGCAGGTGTCTGAGTGCATGCGAACCAGAGTAAAACAAAATGGGAAGTGACCCGACTGAGACATGACAGTCCATTTGAATTGAGAATGGAGCTTCGAGGGCTGTCCTAAACTCTTCTCCTTTATACTTTTACAAACTTCTGGCCTCTGTGTCAAATAAAATCTGATTAGACCTGCATTTCAAGGATCATAGGTATAGTATGATCTAATAATTCTACAGTGAATGGCATCAGTAAGAGTCAGTAAAATGGTACAGTCGTTGTTATATGCACTTTGTGAGGAATGTTTAGGTTAATTGCTGAATTCTGAGAGTGTCATTGTTCCAGCTCTAACGTTACATCCTATTCCCAGTCAACTCAACGATTAAAAACAACCCAGATAGTGGCCAATTTGCATCGCTTCGACAGGGATGAGGAAGAAAAGGGGTTTGTGGGGGAGGGTATTGATCTGAGATCTGTTTGTGTGCCGGTGCAGACCCGACCCGCTCTCTGGAGCTTGGCATGTCGTAAGCCACCATGACCGATATCATAAAAACTCCAAACTCTTGGCTTTGTGGAAAGAACCAGTGATAATAGCAAGATCAACTCCCCAGTCCAAGGAGAAAGTGTTTTTCCCCTTCAGAGAACAGAGTCACAGTGAGGAATGTGTGTTTTCCTCATTTAGAGTAGGATTCACAGTAAGGAAAGTGTTTTGCTCCCTGTAGCGGACAGGATAGGAGTCACAGTGAGGAACAAGCAATAAAGCACCATATTTTTGTTGTGTTCTTGATGGATTGTTATTACATTTATACTGTCTTATTATGCTTTTTAACTACATTTTAACGTTAAAGCATCTATTATACATTTACAAGCCATTAATACAACATTTATGATCTATATATATATGTGTGAGCTATAAAGCATGACTTAACCAGATGTTGCTCAGTTCTTTAAAATGGATCATATCAAATGTAACTCAAGGCTAAAGCCACTCTTAGGTGTGATTATCGAGGATATTGGGAATTGTTATCAGGGTGGGGGCGCTATGACAGAGGTGCAGACTACTCACTCAGGTTGGCCATGCAGACTCTCTCTCCTTCAGTGAAGACAGCTTGCTGCATCTCATTGTGTTTGCAGAGGAAACATAGAAACCTTCAAGGAAGGGAAAAGAAGCATACTTATTTAGCTTCAATTATTCTTGGTCAACAGCAGCACCAAGTGCAAAGGTGTTTGTTCAAGTGTTTGAACTGATAAGATTTTAATGACTAACTTTATTCTTATACATTGATGTCTTCGGTTACAGATTCAGGGAAGAATAAGCCAAACGAAAGCAAGGCCATTAAACGGGGGATAAAGGAATACAGAACAGTGCACAGCATTTATTTTGACCAGTGTGGGTTAGGCTTGGTTATGAATAGGTTAGGGTTAGGGAGAAAAAAAAACTTTTGCCATGGTGAAGCCAAGGAAGTTCCAGCACAGTCAGATCATCAGCATTATAGACTTGCGAACAGTTCTGTTAATATGCTGAATTGAAATTCAAAGGGGTCATTATGACTTGCTGTTGTATATAATCAGCCTGGATAATTTTAACCACAAACCCACCGCGATGCCCTTTGTTTTAGCCCGTCAGATGCAAATCAGCATTCACAAAAGCGTTACCTTTAACTCAGGCATAAACTTATGACAGGTTCTTGACTTTCTTGCCATTTTCACTAAAATGATGGCTCTAAACTATGGCTTTGGGGACTAGAACGATCCACTGCATGATGAACAGACAGCGTGCTGACATAGAGAAATCCACTGCGTGATGAACAACAGGCTAACACGGAGAAATCCACTGCATGATGAACAACAGGCTGGCACGTAGAAATCCACTGCGTGATGAACGACAGGCTAGGACAGAGAAATCCACTGCGTGATGAACAACAGGCTGGCACAGAGAAATCCACTGCGTGATGAACAACAGGCTGGCACAGAGAAATCCACTGCGTGACGAACAACAGGCTGGCACAGAGAAATCCACTGCGTGACGAACAACAGGCTGGCACAGAGAAATCCACTGCGTGACAAACAACAGGCTGGCACAGAGAAATCCACTGCGTGACGAACAACAGGCTGGCACAGAGAAATCCACTGTGTGACGAACAACAGGCTGGCACAGAGAAATCCACTGCGTGATGAACAACAGGCTGGCACAGAGAAATCCACTGCGTGACGAACAACAGGCTGGCACAGAGAAATCCAGGGGAATAACACCTGTAGGATGGATATACCTGCCTATGAACAGTAGTCTCTGACTGGCGGGCCGAATAATCACACACAGACATTTCATATTCTGCCATAGAGGTGCTTTCTCCTCATCAGGGACGAGCCAATAATTGGCAGCCCCTCCGGATACATTTAGCGCAGCACAGCACAGCACATCTGCTTGTATAGCTGGGCCCTGATTCCGTCTGCCTTGCACTTTTGGGTCTGACAGTTGAGTTGTTTTTCAGTTAGAGGGAGGCAGGATTACATCCACCTGTAGCCAAAAGATGTAGAAGAACATTGGGCAGACCACACGGCCCATCTGAGGTCCTCTGTCGGTAAAATGCTGGGGGGGGGGTCGTGTCAACCGTGGTGTAGTGCTGAACATGCACTAAACTTAACTGATTTCCCATTGGCCACAGCCCCACCCCCTAGCAATATTGGGGACGTGTTCTGGGAGCCGTCCGATTTAAAAAGATTGTAGCCGTTGAGATTGTCTGAGACCCACCATCCTCGAGCAGAGCGCTTCGCCTGCCCTACACCACTGTTGTCCATGGTTCAGCCCCCTGCATTTTCCATCCCCAGAACGCTCTTTGTACACCAATATTAACAGGTGTTAATAAGCGTGTTTAGAAAACAGCTCCGTGTCTCCAATCCAGCGCTGCCTTTGCGTTAGCTTGTGTGCCAGTGCGCCAGACAGGGAGGGCTTACTTGGGGAAAGTTTATCAGCAATATGATAAATTAACATGCAGGCCCATCTCTCCCCTTTACTGCTATACAATTAGGTTTTGTCCCTGTCACATTCATTTTATTTTATTATTTAAAAAAATAAAATAAATAAAATACTGATATTTCCCCAGACGGCTTTAACATCTGTATTGGGAGGTTCGAATTTTTCATTTGAGTATTTTACGGGCTTTATTATAGAGGCGTTTATAATTAACAGACAAGCGCCTCACAGGAACATTCGGGGCTCGGTTTGTTCCCAGGGATGTATTTAACGTGGAACCTAGATTTCTAGGGTAAAAATTTAATTAAATAACATGGTCAGCTTTAATATGATTGCTTTAAATGTACCCTTTTTTCAGAATTTTTTTGTTTGTTTGTTTGAGATGAAGCTAATACTGATTTCTCAGGGGCCAGAAACGGCTCACACTCGTAACAGTCATTCACTTACAGAAAGTAGCCTTTTGGAAAGTGTCATAATAAAAATTTTACTTTCAGTAAGCAGTAAAAACACTGGATCGTCATCATAACCAATGACGGGTGTATTCGCCATGGCCAGCCATTGTAACTGCACAGTTCCGACGCCTATGGTTGCTCCTGATATGACACTTTATAAGAGACAGATTTAGTTTAGAAATATCAGTGAAAAAAGAGGCCTTCAGAAATCAGGACATTATAAACTGGTCAGCTGTTCAGTTCTGTCACAAGTTAGGCGCTAACCAAGTGGCACAGTTAGTTGGGCCATAATCAAGCAGTGCAGTTAGTTAGGCGCTTACCGAGTGGCACAGTTTGTTAGGCCCTAATCAAGTGGCACAGTTAGTTAAGTGCTTACCAAGTGGCACAGTTAGTTAGACGCTTTCCTTGTGGCACAGTTAGTTGGGCAGCGCAGTTAGTACCAAGAGGTACGGCGCCAACCAGCGCCTCTTAAGCTGCCAGCCGGTACTGGCATGGAGGCCACATTTGCAGGCGGAGCAAGGATAATGATGTCATCTTTTGGTGTGTCAGATCGGGTGCTTTAGTTTGCATTGATCGGTGGCTGGCTGCCATCGCCGATGTGTCGGACGGTGATTGGGCCTCAGTGAGATTGATTGCCGCAAGTGTCTGGGTGGCGAGATCGCTGAGAAGTGGGAACTATGGACTGCTGAGAGCCAAGTGTATCCTTCTCATGAGGTTTCCTATTTAAAAGAGATAATATTTCCCCACACAATCTCTCAAACTGCTGGAGGTTAAATGCGGAACTAGTCCACACTGTTACACCACATATCAAACTGTAGATTTCCAGTCCTCCCTTAATGGGCCTTGGAAATGCACTTTATTCACATGCTGTGAAATTCCTATCTAATCTAAACATTTTAAGCAATATAAAGAGCCCGGCTAAACCGTCCCATTTAACAAATATTAACCAGCCAAATAAGGTTGCAGAGGAAATTGCCTGCAGGTTGAACTCCACACTTTATGTGCAAGTAAGAGCAATGTCAGTTGTCAGATTTGTCTTAGTCTCCCGGTGAACACTGAATGGTGGCTGTAGACTTTTTGTTTGCCTTGGGTTGAGTGTAACCGTGCTCATTAGATTATAATTATAACATTTTTCTAAATCAGTTTTTCTCCCAAAAAAACCAACCAGAAAAGGCCTCCCGTCCAGATATACTACTCACTCAGATGTAAGAAGTATGTTTAAGCTTTGCTCAGGGTTCAGGTGGGTGTATGGGGAGATTCACACAAATCACACAAATCTACCCGCTGACTGCAGTTTCTTCACTGCCCTTTTTCTATTACTTTTGTTCGGTGTCAACAGCTCAGCTGTACATTTTCCCCATTCCCTTCTGTAAATTAATCTTTCGCCAACTGTGCCTTGCCTTTTTGTCCTCTCTCTCATCAAATTCTCTCCTTATTTTCCTGCTAAAGAGATCAATTCCGCAGCTTTTGTTTTCACATAAATGCCCCCCCTTTATCGTTCAATCAGTCACTTCCTCTGCTCTGGTTTCTCTCTGGCTCTTCTTCAGTCACTTCCTCTGCTCTGGTTTCTCTCTGGCTCTTTTTCAGTCTTGCCATTGTGGTTGCAGTGCCGTTTAAGCCAACCCAGGTTTCCCTGACATCCAGCTCCTGGTTTTTGCAAATGCCTGAATATCCAAAGCCATCGCTGCCTCCGTATGACCTCTGTCAGCCTTGCTTTCGCTCCCCCAATCAAGGAAAGGACACTTCTGTTAAACTAATCAAAGAAACGTACAAATCTGCTCTTTTTGTGAGAGGGTAAACTGCTGCGTAGATGAAAGCTGAGGTGCTTCCATAACCAAGGCCAAGTCCTGGTCGACTGATGTGAGCCTAAACTTTGAAGATGCAGTTTTGATGTGTTTTTTTGTTGCTGTTGTATATATTCAAAGGCAAGAAGTAATGAAAGCCCCCCCCCCCCCCACCTACCCACCTAGTTCAGCTATTGGACACTGGGCAGAAACCTGTAAGTTCTGGATAGTGGAGATAGTCGGATCTAAAGGCTAATTTGTATTCACAGTGGCCCCTATGCCTCTGCCTTGATAGTGCTAAATAAGAGATGGTTTCAACTATGCTATTGGAAATTCTGCCTTCTCTGAAGATCTATTTATAAACGCGTAACTTATTACTGTATACGCATGCAGGGCAACACAGAAACACACGCACACACTCTCTCTGCAGTTGCAAATAAGCTACAGGTACGCGTGAGTGTTTAATGTGTGCAGACTGATGTATCCAGAGGAAGCGAGAAGTTAGTGCCGAGCAGGCTGGCTTGCCACACGAGAGACTGACACACAATCGCTGCTGCTTGGCAGACGGCGGCAAGGTGATTAAAATTTGCCTCAAAATCCAAAGCGCTGTGTGTTGGTGTAATTTCAAAGCCCTAGCCTTATGCAGAACAATGGAAGCAAACAGCAGTGCTTTTGACTGCTCTGCCGGTCACTCCAGGGTTTGAGATGAGCGTTGACTAACCTTGACTGTCTTTAAAACCAGAAGGCAAATGGTGAGCGGTAAAGGAGGGTCTGCAGGACTGTCTGGTTTACCGCAGAAGCTCTGTACTAGATCAGGGACACGTCGAGGGGCTCCAGTGTTCCCAAAGAGGAATAAATAATTCAGAGTGGGAGACGTTCACATGCGGGTAACACGCAGTCAGGGGATTCTTGTTGCTTGGGCTTGCCTCCACGCGGCTTCTGGCCTCGGACCCTACATCCATCCCACTCTCTCTCACTTCCTCAGCCTTTTCCTGAGGACTGCTACATCTCCGTACTGCTTGTTAGCACATATTAGCCGCTGTGGCATGCCAGGCAGCAACATCTTCTCCTGGAGGGCTGAATGTTGAGCAGGAGGTTAGCGTCTGTGAATCAAGCATGGTTACCAATGACCTTGAGCTGCGTTTGTGCAGTTGGCTAAACTTCTTATATCGCGAAAGTGGGATTAAGACAAGCTCTTTGTGCCGTTCACATCGGTGTCCTTCAGCATTGACAGAACCACTCAATCATCCATCACAGCCCTGATGTTCTCTTCTTCTTATGTACCCTTGCGTTGACTTTTCCCTCTTGTCACGCTCTCGTTTCAGATGAACATGGACATTTGAAAATATACCTGCCCAAAAAGCTGCTTGAATGTCTACCGAAATGTTCCTCGCTGCCTAAGGAGAGACACAGGTGGAACACCAATGAGGTAAGGGCCCTCATCCCATCACTACCTGGACCTCAGTGTTTTACCAAGGTGTAAAATGTCCGGAATCGGATGGGCTAAGGTGGAGACGAATTCTACACTGCATTGCTTTGGGGTTGATGGGAGGCAGGGGAAGAAGAATATCAGATTTCTCACATCGGTTAATCAAGGCAGACTGTAATCGCCTCTCTGTTTCTGTGTGCAGACGCATGTAGATTGCAAGGTCCTGACATCCATTGGTTTTCTGTCCTAGTTTATTTGAAATTAACTGGGAAATCAGCCACCTGTTCTACCTTTTTATTGTGAAAATTGAGATTGTGCTTTTAGGGAGAGTAGTCGAACAAAGGGTTTCTAGCCTTGACTCTAAAATTCCCCTGATCGATTGGTTTATTATTACCGCTGTTTATTTTTTGGAGCCAAAATTCAGTATTGAACAGTCTTTTTACAGTTGTATGCCCTCCCAACTACATTTAAACGTTTTATCACCAAATGAGTTGAATGTAATGTTTTACCATCCCCAAAATACTATTTGAAAGATTAACACTCGATTCAGTTATTGTCAGGGTTTAAACAGGTTATTTAGGTTGGATTATTTAGCAGTAAGCAAATACATGTCCTTTATAACCTTTTCGGTGTTCACTGACCCAGTGTGTTTTCTAATATACCCAATGATGGAGAGTTTTATTTCGTTTTGCTATATAAGAAACAGTAAAAATGCTCATTGTTTTTTTTTATATCCTGCTTTGAGCCTGGAGGCATTTTGATATACTATAGCAAGAAAACAAGCTCAGAAGAGATAAAGTTTAAACCTTGGAAATCTAAAGTTAAAATGCTGCTTTTATTTGTATGACTGCGTAAAGAAACAAATCACAGAGACTTCTTGTTCCTGCTCTGACCTGTAGGGCAGCCATTTTAAATTGGTTCATCTCTCTCAGCCCACCCCTTGCTTTATCATTTAATGGAAATGAGAGACTCTTTCCTGATTTTCACTCTCTGTTTCTGGCTGATGTTTGGCCCACTGTGCGATGTTGCGCACGTTAAGGCGAGGAGATTGGAACTGGAATATTGTTTGTTTGCATAAAACTGTTTGGGGTGGGGGGGTTAAATGATTGCTGTAGCAAAATTTCTCAGGAGAAATTCTAGGTCTGCCTCCGGAGAGCCATTGCATATTTAATGTGATTGATCATGATGAAGCATTTGCCATTTTAGCATGTTAGCCATCAAGCAGCTGTGTCAGCTGCGGAGAAGGCAACCAAGATTTGTGTTATTTTTTATTTTCAAATGTCCTTAACAAGGCTGTTCCTTCCACCTGACATGAGCGACAGTGTGTTCTGAGTGTTTTTAAATGGGAGCAGTTTGCTGCACAAAACCTTCCGAGGAGCCCCTTTTTAAAAAGGGCAGAAATGAAATGACAACGACTGCCACATCCCCCAGTCATAACTCACCCGTCAGCCTTGCATCGTTTCCTGGGCTGGAGTGACAAATGGGTGACATTCCCTCTTTTAAAGGTGTATTTATGGATTAGAGTTGAGAGCCGTTTCTGATCTCTGGATGCCGGAATGTTTTCTTTATGTAGTGACACGCTTTTGTGTGGGAAGTGCTGTGTGAGGAGCTGAATGACAGTGTCGAGAAAGACATACTCTTTAGATGGCACACAGGCCTGCTATGAAGCGCACGTACCTGGTGTTGGTAAGGCACCGGTTTGGTGGTCCCTCTGCGGATTCCATCAAAGTCTCTTCTGTTCTCCCTTTCCAATGTGTTATAAAGTTTTGTGCATATTTTAAAGTTCAAGACTCCTCTCTAATATTGAGAGTGGAATCGACTAATTAGTCAATCAGCATTCGCTGGCTTGAATCCTCATCTGGGCCGTGCTGCTTAAATGAGCGCATTTTTACCTCAATGGGTAGGGTTAGCACTATTGGCGAACAGGTGGTTTCACAGGCCCCGCTAATGAGTTGCTTCATAGGATGAGAAGTTCAACAAGCTGATTACGTCCCTTGTTGGCAAAGTTGTGCCACCTTTGTGGTAGCTTAGGGGACCACTGGTTTGATTCCCAGGCATGGGGTCCAGTATTGAAGACAATGAGCCACCAGAGACAGTTCCTACCCACAATGCCCAGAACAGAACAGTTTGCTGCATTGAGCTGTGTATCTCCAATAAGATGTCTGTCGCACGGGATAACTTGATTGGTCCCATCCCGAGGGTTGTATGTCAGGTGACAGCCAAACCATCACACAAAGTGAAGCCAGCCTTCCTTGAAGGAGACAGACTTACGAGATCCAGGAAGCATTAATCCCAGACAGATCTGATAATGTTTATCACTGACACGCTAGTGTTCCTGTGAGGTCAGAGATCACCTCCATGCCGTCAGTCTCATTTTTCTGGTTTTACTTGATGAAACCCCCGCCTCCCCAGTTCTCCTTCTCTGTTCACTGAAAGTGAAAAACGAGGAGGACTACATTGGGAGCATTTACTGAAGTAAAATGCTTCAGTATAGAGGGTTTGTGAGGTGGTGGTTTGGCGACATCAGTGTAGAGGTTTTGTGAGGTGCTGTTTTGGAGACAGCAGAATTGAGGTTTTGAGAGGTGGCTGTTTTGGCGACAGATGTGTAGAGGTTTTGAGAGGTGGCTGTTTTGGCAACTGCTGTATAGAGGTTTTGAGAGGTGGCTGTTTTGGCAACAGCAGTATAGAGCATTTTGAGAGGTGCTGTTTTGGAGACAGCAGAATTGATGTTTTGAGAGGTGGCTGTTTTGGCGACAGATGTGTAGAGGTTTTGAGAGGTGGCTGTTTTGGCAACAGCTGTATAGAGGTTTTGAGAGGTGGCTGTTTGCATACAGACTGATCCTCTCACGGTCGAAGCACGATTAAAGAGAAATATGAGGTGAAATTTTTTTGAGAGGCAGTGGCAGAAAGAAACTTAAACTAAGAAACACTTAATCGCCAATAAATCTAGAATCAGAAATAATAGGAAAAGCTGTATGATAGAAATTTAGCAGCTTTAAAAGTCATTATATTAGCTGCTATCTGTGGGAGAACAATGCACATGAACTGAAGAACGTTATTAAACTCTGTAGCTAAGGCAAGCAGGTAGAGCATTGCTAGTGCGTAACCACTTGCGAATATAGTCTGTTGGATCTGATAGCCGTATTGCTTCCCTGTTATGTCCACTGCTTATACTCACATCAGGGCCACGGTAGCTCTTCTGGCCACAGATTCCCTTTCCATATGGCTGAGCTGCGGTTTTATTAGATCAGCCTCGGTACAGCTAGAAAATCCAGGCAGGGAAAGGGTCAAGGTGAGCCAGGTACAAAACCCATTCCAGGGCCCGAAACAACGTGCTCCAGCACGCTCCAGCAGCATGACCTCTATTTTGCCTTACCATCCTGTCTAGTTTACAATCTCTTTTTGTGAAATACGCCACCTGGGTAAGGTGGGAATCCTTTTCTGCTCTGTCTGAGATCAAACAGACCTTAGTCTTCAGCGTGAGTGTCCTCCACCTGTGTCCCAGTCACACTGCAGTCAATGCAGCTCTGTACAGAATGTACTGGATTGTTCCTCTGAAAGCAGGCTCCCGGAAGTCGACTGTGTTTACTAGCAGCTTAGGATACGCTGACTTAAAGCCACCCCACCCTGGGTGGTGCTTAACTGTACACCGCCACATAGGACCTCCGTTCAAAATTTTGAGTCAAAGCAACTCTGAATCATAGTACTGTATCATACCAACTAAGCCACTCGAGACATGAATGTGTGAACAGCCCTCAGTACAATCTCTGTAGTAGCTATATTTCCTGGTGGAGAGGAGAGAGGAGTTAAGCTGGTGTGACACCCAGGGCTTAATGTCGGACCAGCAGTTAAATGCTTCTGACTTTCTCGTCAGCCTGAGCCCATAGGTACAGTGAATTGGAAAGAGCCGGACAGGGCCACGAGGACATTGCTGCTTGGGGCCATTACAGTTTTAATGCACCGTCACTGGGAATAATCCTGTCTGGTCTGGTGCCTGGTCTGGTGTCTTGCCTGCCCCCCCAGCCCCCAACATGTCTGAAGCTGCTGCTGCTGCTGCTGCTTGGTGTCTGTCTGCTGCTAGTCAAATCCCTGTTGGTTCTCGGTGATCGAAATAAACAAATATTGCTGAACTATGGATCCTGGAAGAATGGGGCCAACCCTGGGCAGCGCATGACCATCCGGGGCTCTTATTGCAGGCAGAATGCCTTGTGGGATTCTCGACAGAAACACATTGCTGTTGCCTTTGCTGAGACACCAGGTGAGGTATTAAACAAAGACCACACAACATGCTTTCAGTGAGGGCTTTATAATCTCAATGCCAGGTGTGAGGTTATTACTTCATGGGCTTGAAATCAGCAAAGCTAAACACAGAGAACATGTGTTCAGCTTTTGGCATGAAATTAGTTGTTCAGAGTAGAGGTTGTTACAGAAACGTGAGTCAGCTTGTTTTCTCTCATTAAAAAAAGGCCAATGCACCGTGTGATGATGTCACCACCGATTCCTGGGCTGGACTGGCCTCAGAGGTTTCACTTTCCTTGCCCCCTGTGCTGCTGGGAAACCTGCCTCATTGAG
>JAOVYW010064723.1:0-10110 GCA_025775045.1 Hiodon tergisus
TGTGTGTGTGTGTGTGTGTGTGTGTGTGTGTGTGTGTGTGTGTGTGTGTGTGTGTGTGTGTGTGTGTGTGTGGGGGGTTTTCAGTTGGAAGTCAAAAGTGTAACAAAGTATCTTAATACATTGTTTTTTTTTTAAATACATGGTTTGGTAGACTTGGAAAGATCCTCAGTAAGGTAGGTCTGTAGTTATATTTACCAATTAACGTTTTTGGAAAACAGTATGATATTGAGGCAAGACATTTTCGGTAGCACAGTGGTTAACTGTATGCTCGTTGAGGTTCTCGTACATTACTAACACAAACGATGCACTGTACTATTGGGGTCTCAGATGCTGATTTATTGTGGTAATTTAACGGCTTTTAAGAACTAGGAATCCAACTAATACGGGCTATTCTGTGTAGGATGTGAAGTGTTGCCGAAGTTTAATATTTAAACCGAACAGTTCAATGAGACGAGGGTGACGGCGTATTGTTTGGGTCAAAATGTCTGAAATTTGTGCCTGGACTGAGACACTTTCAGCAGAAACATGTAGCCAACATGAACACTTGTTTAACTTCCAATCTATCTCAAGGTGGAAATGTATTTGTTCCGGGTTGAAACTGAGAAGATTCTGGTGTCATTACGAAAAATTAGTAATCTCTCATTCGCATATTTTGTTATATGTTCGTGAGTAACGTTAATCTGTTTGCGTCGAATATTTGATTAACGTACGTTACGTCATAAAACACGTTCTGGGTATTATTTCTAGTGTGTTATTGAAACCTGAGCATTGTTTACTCCAAATCGTTTCACGCTTTACTAATACTTTAATGTGGTGTCGGGTAAAACATGTCGTTCGTTGACCTTATAATAGTACTTGCTTTGTCCCATGATCTATTACTACATCAAAAAACGTATCATGTAAATAAAGCATTAGAATATATAAAACTGACCAAATTCCTGAAGGTGTCCTGTGGATAAAGCAGGTTAGTTACATTGACATATTCCTGTTAAGTAGAATACGAAAATATTTTGGGAACAATTTTCTTATCTTACGTCATTCTCTCAGCAGAGACTTGCGTATAGTATGCCTTGCAAAAGCATTCACACCGATCTTCTATTTTGTTTAATTGCAAATTAAATGTCATTGTTCTGCTGAATTGTATTATTTCTGTCAGTTTTAGGTGTTGAGCAGACTGAAGCCAATCTTCCATTTTCCTCTCAATTCTGAAAAGTTTCCCTGTCCTTGCTGAAACAATGCCCGTAATAGGATGCTGATATCACCATGCTCGACACTGACCATGGGAATGGTGTTGACCCAGGTTAGCACATTGAATCAATTTAGTCTCGTCCTACAACACAACCTTTTTCCACCTTGTTTCCTGTATTATTTATGCCAACTCCAAACAGGAAAAGGAATGTTTTGTCTTGTCTTTCCTCAGAAATGGCTTACTACTTGCCACCGCCAAAAAGGCCAGCTGGTATATTTTTGAACCATTGGGATTTTCTTATATCTCAGCTATTGGAATCTGAAGCCCTTTCAAAGTCATTGTTGGTCTCACGGGGGAATCCCGCAGGTTACGCGGAACTATCCATAACCAGTTGCCTCCTTACGTGGTGGCAATGTTTAGGCTAAAGGCCTGATCTGTTCAGTGTCTGGGTATGATACACTTGAATTCGAAGGCATGCTGTGTCTTTCTGTATGCCTGAGGTTTTTTTTGGAAATTACCTAGGTTTTCAAGGTTAAATCTTTGCTGGAAATTCATTTCCTGAGCGAGGGATGTTACAAAGACAGGTGAATTTATTTTGAAAGTCTGCAAACTTATATTCTTGTATTTAGACAACTATCTGTTGTTCTACTTAAATTCTTTGTCTTCATTTTTAGGTTTGCCCAATGCAACTATATTAGAAATTATCTGTTCGTTTTTGGTTACTGCTGGTACCATAATTTGGCTCAACATGTGGTATATTCACGCTTACCCCCACATTATGGCAGTATTCACAAACAAATTTTAATATATAACGCATGCACTATTTTTAAAATTTAGGCAATCAGAAAATCCAGGCTCTTAGATTTCACCAAGTTGGGGGTCCAAATGGCTACTGGGGTCCCCAAATGTTTGAAAATGCTAATGATATTATGCTGAATAGGCATAGCGTATATCTGGCCCTCAGATGTTAATTATTTTCTTGGTTACAAAATATGTATATATTTTTTTTAAACGCCCCTGGTATAATATCATGTGTCATGGATAGGTACAGATTATAGGTTGCAGCAGGTGACGTAGTGCTTAGGGTGTTTACTCACCAGCAGGCGGTTTGAGGCTGCATTAGATTTTAGGTACTTTAGTTAAAGGTTTGAACATTTCAGCTGATGCACATAAATGATCTTTATTAGCTGTTTTTAGCTGTGATGTGTAGCTAATGGTTGTACCGCTGTAGAGATACTGGGACAATTTAATAGTACTGGTAAAGGAATGGTAAGGTTTAATTGACCAGTCTACGTCTTTGGCCAAGATCTTTCTGTATGCAGTAATACTTCCCCCACGTTGTTCAAGACCACACATGGTGTGTCGCTTATCAACAGCAGATTTTGCAATCCAGGCACTGACTCACCAGCTTGTGAAAACCTAAATTGCCATGGTGTTACATTTAATATGTGTTCAGTTGATTTGTTTGTTTGTTAGTGATTATTATTTTCTAAAATAGAACTTTTGTATGTTTAACTTTGGGGTAAAGTCTGGGTTTAATGTGTAGATTGTTTGGAATTGATTTTTATGCGATTGTAACTGTGGCTGTAGCTTGAATGAAATTCTCACCTTTTTCGTGATCCATGATGGATTCTTATGATGACCTGTGGTGAGCTCTTACTCAACTTGCAGATTTAAGTCTGTTCTCCGTCTTATGTTCGAGGTGAGCGATTATGTAAGTGACTTTCAAGATTATCACCGTGTCTAGTTCATTGCTACGGATCTTAAATCCCAGTGACCTTGAATTCTGCCATCTTTGCTGCCTTAGCGCAAGAGTTATCTCCTCACCGTGATTAAACCAGCATTGAGTAAAAAGTATAGTTATTTAACACTCTTTGTGATTAAACTACTACATATCATGGTCAAAATCTGTTTCCGTAACACATATGATCATTTACTCAATGTGCTGGTTTTGTTATCTTGTGATTGTAATGACGCGTATGCGCATATTCTCAGAAGATGTGTCCTGCAATCAATAAGATACCAAGAAACTGCAGGCTGAGCTGACAGGTTTGGTAGACGGAGGCAAAAGGAACTTTTTCTGCGCTTTGTAACTTATTATTTCCGTTTCCAAAGCATGTCCCTTTTCCAGTACACCTGTAGCTCCAACAGTACTGTTGTGACCCTAATTTTTTCAGATTCTTCTCTGTACCAAGGTTCTAGTGCAGGCCACGACTGCTAGCCTACAACAAGTGAGTAACTTTACATTGCTGTTGTAATTTTGGACCTGGGATCCTCGTGTTTCCCACCCCATCGAAAGCAATGAAACTCCTTTCAGAAGACATGTCTTTGTTCCGGTATGGAACCAGGTAGATTCCATCAGTGTATAAACTCCATCTCCGCACCACCACCACCCATGCTCCATGTTTTGCTGGGGAGGTTGACACGTCCTCCATGGCAGGGCCCCATTGAAAGAGAAGATGGTTGCTGTTATTTCAGGCGCTGTTAATAATATAAAAAGTGTGCTGCTTGTGTGTGCGGCACTTTTGGTAACTGAACAAATTCCTGAGCGTACACTAAGACCTGTCATCCGGATTGTGCTCCTTTTGAATCTACAAAGGATGTCAACTGCCCCCCCATCTCTATACCGTCTCTCATAAATCTTTAGCCGTAAAGCGAAAAGTAGTTTTGTGGTGGTATGTCTAAGCTCGTTGTCAGCGTGTAAGGGTGAGAATTGAGTTGGCAGTTCTACATTTGTGCTCTGTGTTATTTCAGGGTATCTGGTCAGTGTGTTTTGAAAGATCCCATTAAAGAGTCAGTTGTAGAAAAACATTTTTCCTTTTTATAGAATAATGCCAACCTTTCTGTTAGAACTATAAAAATCATTAAACTTCATTGTTGTTCTTGGGCAGTGATCAGAGCTAGGATTCTGGACTGGAATGAAATCTTATTGATTAGTAAATGAATGGTTTTATTTAGAGTGCAATGAAGATACGGTATAGAGATGCATACGGCTGCACTGAAAATAGTCCTCAAAGTGTTTTTCTCTTCCCAGTTATCTGTTGAACACAGGCAAATTCTGTGTGGTGGTTGTCGTCACCCACCCCAATGCATGAACAGGCATGAAACTCCTGGAGTTTTTTTCCCATTTAAAAAAAAAAAAGAGTAACAGTCTGGTGGGTGTGTTTGTTGGATTAATTTGTTGAGGATTTGTTGGTCATTTATGGCTTGGAACTGTGTCTGTGTGAAATAATGGAACCGTTTATTCAAACGTTTTTTCTTTTTTTTAAATGCCCTCCTCAGTCTCTAGTTATTGTAGAAACATGCATGGTATGTATCCAAGTCACACTGGCCCTGCTCATCAAACCTCGTGATTGTATGCCGCTGTACGGACACACACGAACCAGCAAACCTTGTAGTAAAGGGATCGCAGGTTTGAATCCTGCGTTTCCCTCAGGAGGGATATGCCTCTTCTCCAAGCGGTGCCGAAATCCACAGACGAAACTAACAAATGGCTCTGTGACTGCACGTGTGTATGCAGTTGTAGTAGTGTTAAGTTCAGGAACAGTGCTTAGTGTAAATAAAAAATGCAGTCGTGCCTCATTTGTTGTAAAGTAAAATGTACTGTATCTAAGGTTTAGATGTCATTTAATCATGTGGATGGGATGAGAGATCTAGGTGATGTGCCACACTGAAGCTGTGTTGAAGAAAGTTTTATTGGGAATGTGTGCACTGTAGTATTAATTTAGTTTAGTGAACCAGGTCTTTGAAGCATTATTTTAGGATTAGGCCCTATGTGAATATTGAAGGCTGCTTTGTTAATTTACAGTGTAGTGAACATGGAAGGGTTTTTCTGCGGTATTGCTTTACAGTGTATAGTTAATGGAGGGGAAAGGGCGCTCTGTCATTACTGTAGAGTTTGTTACGAAGGAGGACGGCTGCTTGGTGTGAGGGGTAATTTCGAAAGCAGCTGGCGAGAGTGCTGACTCATCTCTCTGTGGCTCAGCTGGAGGAGATAAGCATGTGGGCTCTGACGGGAAGGGGTGGGTGATTTGCAGAGTTGTTGTGGCTGGGCTGCCGGCGCTACGCTCTGGGCAGTTTCCTGTGCCCTTAGTTCACCCATTTGGCCAAAAGAATGTCTCTCTTCAGTGATAAGTTCAGCCTCGCAGAAAGCTCTATTGAGTTCAGTTTTGTGGTGCTTTGCCACTGCAGTGAACAACCTGCAGTCGTCGTAGTTATGAAAAGCTAGTCCATCGCTGGCGTTGTCTGTGAAGGGGAGGGGATGGCGGTGAGCTCATGACTGAGTTCTCCCGATGGGCTGCAAAAAATACTATTGTTTTCAGCCTGGCCATGTGACCTGCAGAACAAAGTGAAGACAATAAAAACAATTACATTTTTACATTTTAGTTGCTTAGCAGACGCTTTTATCTAAAGCGACTTCCAGAGCTTACAATTTCTCCATTCACCCATTTATGCAGCTGGATATTTCATCTGAAGCAATTCAGGTTAAGTACCATGCTTGAACCAGCGACCTTTTGTTTACAAGCCTGCCACCTTAACCACTACACCATGCCCTAATAAACAACAATTATACCTTTCTTGCTTCAAAGCAAAATGTATGCTGGGGATGTAAAATTCTGTCCAGGGTCAATAGAAATGGTGAGCGTTGGCGGTCTCCACTGAGGGTGTATTGGATCTGCTGGTGAAGAAATTAGTGATAAGAGTACCTCAGTGTGCCAAGGCTGTAAGTAGAACTGACCGCTACCTGTCAAGCTCTGGTGTTTCAGCAGAAACCTACATAGTAGAATTTTCACCTTACTGACAGAAGTTTCCATGGTAGTGCCAATTAACGGAGGTTCAGTTGAACGTGTGCATTTAAAGAATGGTCCTGATCATACTCTTCTCATTGGTTGTTGTAGAAAAAAAAGTACACCAATTAATTTTCATGTTGCTATCAAACCCTAAACACCTGTCATAATAGGCCTGGGTGCCTGCTGAGTCTCTCAGCCAGTAAAATGGTTTGCCCTGTGTGTTCCACTGCGGATCGCAACGCCGCTGATTGTGACTGATGGCAGGCGTTTTGGCGGCGTGCTGCCCGAGGACAGGTTTTCAGTATGAGCCTGCACCCTAAGCGACAAGCCTAGAAGCGCTGCAGAATCACTCTCCACTATTAGGACAAATGATTGTTGATGTATTGACAGAGTATAGGTGTAGACCGTTTCTAAATCCTGCGGATGGATCACCAATACTCGGAACTGACAGGCATTTAGATTTATCTAAAGGGTTAGTAATTTTAGATATACATTTTGTTTTTGAATGGAAAAGCCTTTTTTGTCTTTTGACAGACTGCCCGTTAACGGTGTTTGGCATAGGGAGAACCAGTTCTTCCTAAGAGCATATTTTTCAAGTTTAAAAACCATTTAGTCATTATTGTAACTAGGGCACCCTGAGGTGAAAAAGTAAACGGCGGAATGGTTCACATTTAACAATAACAAACTTTGCCATTAGCTGTTGAGGGCCCATTAAATGTCCCAGTAAAGCTGACCAATAGCTGTAGGGCCAACCAGATCCTGTTTCTAATACAGTTCCGCCCTCGACGCCCAGGTGAGAGTTCCTAATTATAGCTGATGGGCTGGAGGGTGTAAACAAGTCATGTGAGAGCGGTGCTAGTCGGCTAAGATTTCAGAATCTGGTGTAAAGTTACTGTTCAGAGAGCTTGTGGATTCACTTTAGCAAGTCCAGAATTCAGTCCTTTCTGAGCAGCTGTTTTTTTTTAACCCCCCCCCCGATAAGTGATTGGAAAGCCCCATTTGGGAGGACATTTGTTATGAAAGCAAGCAACTCTGTATTTAATTAGATAGTTATGTTTTAATGGCTAGTGATTGGTGTTCTCTTTGTAGCAGCTAGAATGACTAAACGGGGAATCCCTTTTGGAGGCCCAGCCTGCGGATGGATTGAGGAGCGCAGGGGCGGTTCTGCCAGTTTTTTGGCTCTGTGACAGTGTTTCTGAGGAGCAGCAGCACGATGTACAGAAGGCCAGCAGAACCCACCATTGTTCGTGTCGCGGGACAAAGCTTCCAAGCAACACTGGCTCTGAGTAGGGCAGGCGCCATGGGTGGAGGGCCTGTGTTTCATAGAGTGCATCTCTCACCTTCTTTCTCTCGTATTCTCTCTTGTGCTCCTCACATTTTGAGATGATCCTGGTAAGCCAACATTCACCGCTGAGTGCCTGAGGCCTGGCAGCAGAGACGCGGCGGCTCTGTGGTACGCCCGTTTCCTCTCTCGTGCCTCAACGCGTGGTTTCGTTTTTTTTTTTTTTTCCTGTGCCGCTTGCGCACACGATGAAAAAATTTGACTGAGCGCTAAGCGCAGGTTCTTTCAGGTTGTATCCAAAAGGCTTCCTAAATGCTTACAATTTTCTACAGTTTCACTTCACCGGAATGGCAGAATCACTTTTGGGTGTGATGTTGGGGTTCTGTTGGTCCTCCAGCACAGACCTTTCACAGCCTTACTGAGACCTGCCAAAACGAAAAGAGTGAGAGCAACATGCTTTGTCCTCAGTATTACTCTCAATGCCAGGGGTGCAGGTTTCAGGGCTGGAAATGAACGACTTGCATCTTTTTCACTACAGATCTGATGCAAAAAAGTGTTGACCATGACGGAGAGAGAGAGCGCAAACGCTCAAATTTTGGCTCATCGGCAGTTTTAAAATGTTGCACTGGCAATTTTCATCAAGAGCAGAAAAATAAATTGCACTTGGGGGACAGTTAAGATCCCTATACATAAACTCCTGAGAGAGGCTCAATTGTTCATGTTCAGCAGAAACAATGAGGTTTGCAGTGCCTATGTAGTTTTTCTTTAAACCGGGATTTCCTGCATTTTGCAGTTAGTTTTTTTTAGCCTCCTAACTTTTAACCCCTTGAGACACCAATCAATTTGAACCATGCAGCAGTACAGAGAGGTTGAGGCAAGGTATGCTGGAAGGCTCTGTGACTCAGGAGGAAACCACATCACGTCTGATGTCACCCAGACAAGAAAAGATGGCAGCCGGGCTCTGACCTACATGCACGGAAGCTCATTAGAGTTGGCACTACTCTGAGGACTGGGGACACCTAGTGGAGAAGCTTAAGCAGATTTGGAGATTGGGGCTGGCAATTTTCAAGTCAGTCTGGCATTGTTTTTCTGCCAGTTTCTCTCCATCTCTTGTGAATTTCCCAGGAAGCCACTCTACACATTGTGTATTGTTGGTTATTCTGTCTGCTGTGCACCTGTATCATTATCTGCTCTTCTCTGCGCGCTCTCTCTTGCTGTTTTAACATTTTTTGTTATCCTGCGTCTCAAGCTGGAATTCAAAAGTTAATCCTGTCTCTTTTTGTGCGTTATGCCGCACTCTGAAACCACTGTGAGTTCTGATGCGCTTTATAAAACCATATAAATGATTTTTCTCTCTTGAAAATTTAACTCCTGACTGTAAGAGGTCCCTTTGTTTTGTCAGAAAAGCATTAAAAAGAAATGCTCAGTTTTATGGTTTGTGGTTTGGCGAAAGGCTCATGCAGAGCTTTTGACTGTGCTGATGTAACTGTTAATGCAAACCAAAAGCCAACTCGGTCTAATCTTTATCCTGGGCTTAGCAGAATTTGATCTGCTCTCTGAAATGGCGGCATTATTCACTCGCACAATTAAGTGCATGTCTGGTACCAGATTCTGCAGTGTTTATTATTCCCACATTGTCATGACTAATTGTCTTGTAATAAACAATACACAGGTTGCTGATATAGGCTATTTTAAAGGTTTAAACTCACCTGTGCTAATTCTGATATTTTTAAATACGAATTTAACAGAAATTATTTTGGAATTATTCTGGAATTTCTTGGGGTGGGGAGTTCTCCCTTTTGACTGCCATGGTCTGCATTGTCATCATGAGCACGTAGCCGTGTCAACTGAACAGCACCGTTGAAATTTCCAAAAAAGGGCATTCAGGCAGAAATGTTCAAGCTAATTGAATAATAAATTACTTCAAACCAACCATGTACTCTGGCAGGGCCTGCTGATCTGTTTAAACTGAATCTATTAATTATATGGACTTAGGGGTTAGCAATCAAGTCAGCCAGTGTTGTTGGTGTAATGGCTACTTGAGCGGTAACTATAAATCTGTTAGGTGCTGCAAGGGCTGATATTCTGAACTCGTGCTTTCAACGCATATCTGTCTGACAGCATTTCCGTCTCTTCTGTATTTGAACTCATCCGCTAATGGTGCTCAGTTTGCTCTTGGTTGAGCACCTGTAACCAACTTTGCCGCTCTGGGACCTTATTACTTTTCTGAGTGGGATTATTGTTTTCTCTGTTTAATTATTTGGACTCCCTGATCTGTTTTCACACAGTAATAATGTTGGATGCTACAATAACTTGTCTGATATTGTCACCTTCTGGACTGTATCCTGTATTACATTGCCTCTCTAATGAATAGCCTTAAGTTTTGCAGCACAATTTCAATAAGTTCTAACTCTGACGGAATTAGGTAACAAGGACAACTGTTAAATAATTTGTTAAACTTTCTCTTTGGCTCATTACGATAAAATGACAGAAAGCCGCGTTCAGTCTTCAGCGCATAGACTGTGCTGTGATGCCCGTTCTCACTTCTCAGCCTTAACCTCTGCACATGTTTTGCGTTCACCCAGGAGCAGGTCCAGATTCCCGTGTACCACCCCACCCCCAGTCAGACGCGTCTAGCGACGCAGCTGACCGAGGATGAGCAGGTGCGCATCGCCCAGAGGATCGGCCTCATTCAGCATCTTCCCAAGGGTGTGTACGACATCAACCGGGACGGCTCGGAGAAGAAGATCAGAGAGTGAGTACCGTCGTTGGCTCTTCCGTCAGCTGGGTACATTCTCTATCATACTGGAAAACGGTTGCGTGGACACGTATAGCTAGGTACATTCTCT
>JAOVYW010064723.1:10210-21692 GCA_025775045.1 Hiodon tergisus
TACACTGGAAAACGGCTGCATGGACACGTATAGCTACACACATTTTCTATTACACTGGAAAACGGTTGCATGGACACGTATAGCTACACATTTTCTATTACACTGGAAAACGGCTGCATGGACACGTATAGCTACACACATTTTCTATTACACTGGAAAACGGTTGCATGGACACTTACAGCAATGCACGTTATACTCTATTATACTGCCTCAGTCAGTAAAGGCGTTCACCAGAGTGCAGACTGTGCCCTATGAGCCGGAGTTCGCTGGTTTTAATCCAGCTCGTGACCGGGAGAGCTCTGAGATTGGTAGATGTTCTTGGGCTAGGGTGGGTTAACTCGGCGGGGGTTCTCTAAGCTCGTCCCAAACGGGTTGGAGGATACTTCCATACATTTGTCCCCCAAGTCATGGCTACGATATGAGATGCATTATCGAAATTGGGGCAAAAAGATTATGAAAAATAATTGGCAATTTAAATTTTTTTATATGTTGCATGATTTAACATTCCAAGTGACTGCCTTACTATGACGTGAGGTTTGGGGATTGTTCATTGGAATGTTGCTTTGATTGTAGAGGCATAGTTTTTGTGTGACTATTTGTATACATTTTCAGCATTGTGTTTTGTCCTGATGAACCAAACACCTGGTGTCACGGATATCTTGAAGGCTCCAGCCTTCGTGGTGCTGCACTTACATCCCAAATGTGCTAATATGTGTTTCCTCATCCCCTCCCGTTACTCCTCTCGCCCCGGCTGTGCAGGTGTGTGATCTGTATGATGGACTTTCTGTACGGAGACCCCATTCGGTTCCTGCCCTGCATGCACATCTACCACATGGACTGTATAGACGACTGGCTCATGCGTTCCTTCACCTGCCCATCCTGCATGGAACCCGTGGATGCTGCTCTGCTCTCGTCCTATGAAACCAACTGACCAAACCCCGCCCACCCGACACTTCCCTCCCCTCTTCCGCACCCTGCCACCTCCTTCTCCCACACAACCCTTCCCCACTGACGCCGCCGCCTCCTCTGGATCCTGAGGCTGGCTTTTTGGAGTTGATGGCAGGGGCATGGAAGAGTGCAGCGTTGGTCTGCTACCCCTGAACAAAAACAAATGGGCCTCACGTCTCTCGCTTGGGCCTGCTGGCCAGGGGAGCCTGAGGGGGGGAAAGGAGAGGCCAGTGATTGGGACTGAAAGAATTTGCTTTGAGTGATGTCAAAATAAAGAGAAAGTAATTGTCCAACTGCATTCTTTAATGTTGAATGCTTAAAGCTGGAGAAAGCACTAAAAAGGACTCCAGTGCAACTGAAGAGACCATTGGCTCCCCCTGCTGTTACTGTGTGTTCGTGGCTTGTCCCGAGGAGAAGGATGAATTCACCACACATGGGCAGAATTGCCTCGCTATATAGTCTATATTCGCTCTTGATGGAGGTCAGAGCTTCATTTCAGTCTGACTTTAAAAGGGCTCATTTCATTCCATTTAACTGCATAGATGAGAAGAAATAAAAGATCCCATTTTAAATGCACATGCTCACCAGTCAGACCTAGACATTTGCACTTTGGTGTTAGACACTTAAAAAAAAAAAAAGTCTGCATATATACGCATACATTTTTATTGCTATATATTACCTGTAACTTTGGGATATTTTTTAAAATCACACTGAAGTCTCATTTAATACTGGTAATTGCCGTTTGCCAGAAGGTGTAGTTGAACTTGTTAAATGATTGATTTGAGTCAGGCATAGCCGTTTTCACTCTGATGGTCTTGTTGGACTTTAAGGTTTTTTGTTTTTTTATTTTATTTTTAGGCGTGGTTAATCCAGAGCATAATTTCCCCTTTCACACTGTTCTTGTGTAGTCGCACACTGAGACTGTGACGGTGTCTAAGTAATCTCTGCTGCCAGATAGCTTTCACATCATTACGACTTTGCCTGATTATGGTTAAGGAAACCATAAGGTGAGAATGAGAGGGGTAATCTGGGTACTTTAATTCTCGTTTCTGCCAAAGTTTTTGTCTCAAAAAAATAAGTTTTACTCTCCATCGTTTCCACTGAGAGGCCTTTGCTCTGTACGGCTTGCTGCTGTCATGTTTTCAGATACCCTTACGAACTGTTCCCTCTGAAATGAATGGCATTCTTAGACACGTTAACGTCACAGCAAACTTACTCTGACAGTACCCCCATTCCTGATTCTTCTCTTCACAAAAGCATTCCTCTTCCTGTCTCCACCTCCTCCTCTCCCCCCCCCCTTAGGATTGTATGTGTCATAATCTGTTTGTGTTCATCAGAAACATCTTGCCCTCACTGTTTTTCTTGTATCGATCAAAATGTTAAATGCTTGTTTCACTGCACATGTCTTCTCTGATCTTGCAAACAAGACCATATATGATGCATTTATATATGATGTTTAACACTGGAATCACGGAACACGTTTTGAGATGCAATTATCTACGTACCATTTGTGTTGATGTTAAAATGAGTCCTACAGGAATTAAACATCACTCATTCACTTTCAAAACAGTTGGATATGAGTGTAAACTGCTGTCCTGACCCATTTTTGGTCTGTTTTTACTTTGTGAGCGCCTGGTTGTGAGTGTTTCTTTGTTATTTGTAAATAAGGTATTCTGTTTTATCTTTATTTTTATTAAGTTGCACATTCAGAATCTTTAAATGCAGATAAGGATAGGATCAATAAACTTGAAGTGTGCGAAGTTTCAAATATAGTTATTATTGGAGTTATTCAGTTTACTCTTAAGCATTTTAGCATTTAATGATATGGGGGGATAAATATTGCTGTGGGATTTGTTATAATTTTGTCATGGTATAATGAAATGACTAAAAACTATGCATTAGGTCAAAACAATACAGACTCCTCTGGTGAGACTGAAGAACCTCCTAGGTGAAATGTTTAGCATTTTCTTGAAGATGCCAATAGAAAACAAGATCCCTCTACAACGAGGGAATCGTAGAGGGAAGCTTTCAATTGTACTGAATCAGTCTTGGAGAGCTTGGATGTAAATGGTTGGTGAGAAAGAAGTTTAAAAAAAAAAAAAAAGAACAATGTCCTTTCTACGTGTGATTCCCAATGATACTAGGTTAGGGCTAAAATATATTTTCACACATATTTTAAACCCTTTTTAAAATGATTAACGCTTAGAAATATTTGTGAAAGCACAAGCATAAATTATATAGTTTACTTGGAGTTGTTTTTCCCCTTTTTAAAAACTTAAGAAGTGGAAATTCCTTCCAGCAATATCTAAGGTACTGAACCTACCACCAACCTTTATTTTATTTTTTGTGCTGGACAGAATGTTGTGTCTTCACCTTCCAAATTTAAAAAAGATATAGGTGGCTGATGTTTGTATAATATGGAGGCCTTGTGATCTCTTTAAAAAAGACAGAGGGGTTTGCTAAAGTAATATATAAAAAGGAAAACTGTGGCTCACAATATATATTTACATACACATTACATTTTGAATAATAAAAACCAAATATAACTTTGTTTTGTCCTACCATAGTTAAGGGCGAGCCAATGCCTTTGGGACTAGTGATTTGAAAGAGGTCCTTGTCTGGTACAGGACTCTAATAGATATGGGGCGATCTTGGTGAATCAACACAGACGCAGTTAAATGACCAAGTAGATTGTGGCAATACAGAATGGACATATACATCCCATATGTGTTCAACTGCGAAAAGATGCTGATCTTACCAAACCCTTGGCTCAGCAGGTGCAGAAAAGCTGTCCCAGACATGCATGTGTATATGTAGCTATGTTTTGATATCAAGTCTGCATACACACTTAAATGGGGTGTTAAAGTGTACCCATGCATTTTTCCCCCCTCTAAATTATACAGTCTGTGTATGTATGTGTGCCTGTGAGAATATCCAGTTTGTATATTTGCAAGTATGCCTAGACAAATTATATGTATCACAGGTCAATCATAAATAAATACAAACTCTGCCATGGAACCCGGTGTGTGCATGATCATTTTATAAACTTTAAAAAAACTTAATTTCTTTAAGTTAATCGAATGAATTTGTTCTCCAAGGAAGGGGGTGGTGGGGGGGGGGGGGGTAGCCTCCGCATTTGCAGGCCCGGGTACAGGATCTGACAAGAGTGCGGGTCTGACTCATCTGTCTCTGACCCCCGCTTCACCCACGGCGCTGGGAATAGTGTCCGCAAGTGGGAATGCCGAGGGACCCGGTTCCACACTAGGTGAATCCAAACCTGTAGACCACGTCCGACACACGCTCCAGGATTTCAAAGGGGCCCTCCCACGCTCCGGTGAGATTAAGGCACAGCCATCAATTCTTTCTGGGCTTGTAACCCCAAACCAGACGGTACAGTACGTGTCGTACGCTCGCTTCTGTCTACCCCCCGCCCACACTAGCTCACCTTGTGCAGACAATTAGGCTGCTGGAATGCATCCGGTTGAATCACGCACAGTTAGGATAGCTAGCTGTGTAGCTAGCATCCTGTTGTGCAGCTCTTTGGGTGCCTCAAATCCTCCCTTTCAGCAGCCACTCAATCTCTGTCTCTGTAGTCAAATCGGAAATCGCGTACACTTCTGGCCCCTTTTTAAAACAGTCTATGGCCATGAGGATGTATCTGTTCCCCCAATCGGTGATGGGAAAGGGGCCCATGATATCCACTTGATACTGCTGTCACAGATTGATCAAAATTATAAGTCAGATGTGTGAACCTCTTTACACTTGATTGAAAGGAGGCCTTCTTGTCTTACTCCTCTTTCATAAATATGTCATAAATATGAGGTTTTCAATGCATTATGTAAACCTTCACAGTGCCCCAAGAGGAAAATCTATCTTTCTTGAACCACCTAAAATAGAAATAGCCAAAGCTTCCATCACTCAGAAGGCGTGCAACTTTTCCTCCTGCAGCGTGAAGTTCCCAGATGGCTGGTTTCATCGTTTACTCTACAAGCGTAGAATGTATTTTTCTTCTGTCTGTTCCAGGAGTCGGCGGTGATTTGGCTCACTGAAACGTGTATCAAATTGCAACATCTCTGCGTCTTGTTTTATATATAAGTATCTTATTTATTTTACATATATATATATATATATATATATATTTAATTATCATGATATGTTTATGAATTTTAAGACATGGCTTGACGTTTTAATTTAGGATAAAAACAGCGGTGTAAACTACCACAGCTAAGCTAGGAAGAATGGATGGTAGGCCTATTCCACTGTATCTGAATGACTATTGAAATTTTCTGGCATCTCTATTTAAATAGTTACATTCTGGAATGTGTATTTAAATATTATCAATTAACAATGATAATCATGATAATTATTTTCAAATAATAGTACTTTTCACAAGCCATATCATAACTTGACCCAGATCTTTGTAGTTATCAGACATGTAATAACAGATGTCCACGGCTAGATGGCACTCCCAATTACAACAGTTAAAATTGGATTTGCTTCAAAAATTGTTCATTTGTATCGCTTAAATAATAAAGATTACAGAGCATCTGATTTACACACAAAGGTTTAACGGTTGTTTAAAATGCTTAAAAGTTACCGTTCAATTTGGGACCAATTTATATCTCAACACCAGGCAAGGTGTTTATCCAAGTAATGGTTGAAGTCAAACAATTAAGACTCTAGGTGTGACAAAACCTCAGTCGTAGGAATGGTGGCTGGACAGAGTTTAATCGAAAGAGCTGATTATGAGTTTCACAGTTAGCCGTTATTCTAAATGTATTGTGGTGAAGGGCGGGTGGGGCATCTCTTTAATTCCACAGTGGGGCTCTAACCCGGGTCTTCTGTGCCAAAGAAGGAGACTTTGCCAAGATCTAGGGTCTAGTCCTCTTGGCGAGGTCAGAATGTGCTACTATATTCATGCGTTTAAACTTGAATCACCACTGGCCCAAGTGTGCTCGCTACACTGCTCTTCCCCTTGCCCCAGGCCACAACCCATTCGCACACAAGGGGTTGAACATCAGTGCACCCCCAAACGACAAAATCTGATGGACTGCTGCCGATCTTAGCAAGAGGCCAGGCACTCATTCCATGCACCATCTTGACAGGGACACATGCCAGCAAACACTAAGTGGGCCTGTCCATTTGACACCAATGTGGTATATGGTGGGTGGGGTGTGTCTTTCCAGAGAAAACTTGAACCCAGGTCTCCAGTGCCAAAGGTGCCAATGTTGAGCACAATTATGAAACCTTATTTATCCCTTCTCACCATCATCACCAGCCAGCTCACTACAGTACAATCTGCACATGTTAAGGATCACAACCTCCTTAGAAAAATTTTAAACAAATCAAATGTATACATTTTTAGCACTTTTCATGTGTGTAGAAGTAATTGATGAAATTCTATTTTTTTCTTGGTTGGAACTGCTGTTGTTCCTGGTTTTTCTTGCTTGATTTCTTAAGCCGCTTCCACTCTATTCTTTGACATACTCAGCAGCCCACAACAGTAAATACAAAATGGGTAAGAGGAAGCCAGACTGTGTCGAGGAAACCAGACCTCTAACCAGAACACACTGCCTCTGACACTAGACAACTCATTCACGGGCTGCCGCAGAGCAATCTTGCTGTCTTTTTACTCCCAGTCAGAGAGAAAACAATAACATAAACTTTTCGCCAGATAACTAAGAACTATATGGCATCTCACATTTACATGGTTATGTCATTGCTGTGCCCAGTATTTAGAATCGTAAGGTTTTAGCTTTATTTTATTTTAGCAGCCAGTGTTAACATTTTCCAACTCAAAAATGGGAAGTTTGAATTAATGAACGACATTGAGTCCAAAATCTTATTCTTAAGTAGGGCACAGTGTACTGATTCAAAGGTCTATCTGACCAAAGCAAAACACATCTAATGACCATTGGTTTCCCATCTCCCTGTGAGAATCACCCCAGTTCTGCTACATTTGTCTTCAAGGATTTCTGGCCAGAGTCCTTTTTTCTGCAAGCAGAGCGATTCATTTATGTGTGTGTGTAAAGGCAGGTCCCTGTGAAAGTTCATCCTCTCAAGTTCATCAACAGTGAATATATGTATGTATATATATGTTCTCTAAAGTTCAGTGCACCACGTGGTCATTAATATAAAGTACAAAATGTGGGCAAATCAGCCCGAATTAGAATACAGTGATGTGTATGGTGGGCGTGTCTCTGGATCACGCTCTTGCAGGTGATTGCGAAAAAAGTTGCAATAAAATATCTGCTGGTTGCGTCACTTGATTTCTACTCCATTAACCTGGATCATTGCAAGATTCCCTGCGTTCATAGTTGGCAGTCATTTACCGTTCTTTTTTTCCTATTGCTTCAGTGCATTAAGTCGAAGTTCATCATAGTGAAATTATTCTTATATTTGAGTAGGACTTTCCATTCTAAATTCATGACACCACACGCCTGTATGAACA
Source organism: Hiodon tergisus (assembly GCA_025775045.1). NCBI lineage: Eukaryota > Metazoa > Chordata > Actinopteri > Hiodontiformes > Hiodontidae > Hiodon > Hiodon tergisus. Next base: position 17,610 of record JAOVYW010064723.1, read on the forward strand.
TTTTATGTTGATAAGATCCCACATTGTAACTCAATGGTTATGCATGTACAGTACAACCTGATATTATGTCAGAGACAACACTTGTCACCCAAACACCTATCATTAGCTAACTGCCAGGCAGCTACTGTGCATACTTTGAATAACTTGTTTGTTGCAATCTTGCCTGTTAATTTCAATGTCTAGTTAAAATTTCTAGGCCTATAATTCTCTAACTTTGGCATTTAAAGTCGCAGACTGTGTGGGAAATTATTTTAAACTGTTATAAGCAGGTAGCGTTCGGTAGGGTTTGAAAATGTATTTATTGGATTTATTGGATATATACACTCGCATTAAATTTTACTGTCGTGGTTTTATCGAAGAACTTTACAATACTCCCATACAACGCTTGACCTAGTGACACATGTGAGCTTGCAAAAGGGCTTTTCAGGCTTAGAGAGATTCGAAGCCCCATCTTGTGAGCCAAGGAGTCACTGTAACATTGTAGCAAAAACACAGGAGCATTTCTAAGTCATTGTGTGCAGTTTAGAAAGAACTCTGGCTAAACAGAGTTTGTTAGTATGGCACACAACAATCCATTGTATTGAATTGTTACATGCTTACAGTACTGATCTCCTTATATTCATGGGTTCTGGTACACTGTAATGTTATTCAATGACAGAATCTAAACACAACACAACGATAATGTCTGAACTACGGATAATACATATAAATACTTGCAAGACTGTACAAGGCCGCTGTGTTTAACGACACAAGCAGATACAACAATCTGCTCGTTTGATCACCAAAAGGTAGAACACTAATCCTGTAAAAGCATATTTTCAAATTTTAACTTTATTAAGGATAATATAATGGTGGTCATTGAGAAAAAAAAATAAAAAAAAATAAAAAAAAATAAAATAAAATATATTTTTAAATATATTTTTTAAATTTTTTGTTATTTCTTTGCTTATTAACCTAAAAACAAACCAAAAAAAAACACATAGGTCAACAGTTTAAAATTCCATTGAATTCGTCGTCTTGTCATGCATTTTAATGTGACATAATAAGGAATCAATAACTCAACCAGTAATTTGATAATATGTGTGGCAAACAGCAGTGAAATATTACTGATACTGTTTTACAGTCATTGGCGAGCACAATTAAGTCAATGGGGCATCAGCTGAAACAGTTTACAGCAGGAAACCAGTGAGAACTAGAACACAAAAAAATTGTCACTAACTTACTTATGCTGTATGCCAGCTAGTCATAGTCTGCATTGAAATGACTGCAAGTTTGCACAATCGGTGAGCAACTTTCTCAGGCTAATGGCTCTGAAAAGCCACAGTGATGCAAGTTCAAAACCGCTCAACATTAACACCCACGTGAAAATGGGTATGTGATCAGACTACCTGAAATGCCACTCATAAGTATTGCTGAAATGGAACTTGACAGGAGGCTGAAATGTTTGACACATATGGAAAATGGGGGAGTTATCTGTCTGACTGACTGCTGCTGGCATGGTGTTGGGCTATTTCCAGCAAAACAAATTTTGAGGTTGGAAGTTTTAATAAAATCTAGTCATTAAGCATGACTATGTTAAACTAATTCAGCCGGGCAAACAATATCTGTAATGGCTATCTTACTGGCCACAGGTAGCGGTATAGTGATTGCACAAGCAAGCAGCAATCTTACACTGCATTGGAGAGCAAGCCAAGCTCCACCCCTACTTGTTCCCAAGAAAGAGAAAACCACAGCTGTCACAGCTGAGCCAAGAAAGTAACAGGGCAACTGAAAATGATGTGGCCATGCATTGACAACAAAAAATGAACTGCAAAGGAGAGAAGCAAAGTCAGCAGGGGAAGTTTCACAATAATATGTTTACATTTATTAACTGATAATACAGCCAGAGAGGATTTATGTGCCCCTCGCATTAGTATTGCAGTCTGAAGACTCCCCTGGATCACATAACTTCCTCAGTGTGCGGTTTTGTGACATGAGTTTAAATCTATGCATTGGTATATACTATAAAGACCATACTTCAAGACAAGCAAGACAACTACTTTCAGATGTACAGTGATGTACATGTGTAAATGCCAGGCCCAATCTATTATAGGATGAATGTGATTCTTAATGCTGTAAGCTGTGGTCCACCTTTAAATTAGTGACTGTTCACTTTGCTGACATGTTTTCACAAGGGCCTTCTGGTTCTTATAAATCCTTTATCCCATAATACAGAGGTATTCAATACTGGAGCCTATTCCTTTCCATCTTTTTCATGAAACTGCTTATCCAATTCTGAATCGTGGGGAAAAGGGCATGAGGCAGGGAACACCCAAAACGGGACACAAGTCCATCACAGGGCCAGTTGCCAATGCACCTAAACTTATCTTTTTGTTTTGAATTTCACACGGACAGTGACCCAAGTTTTCCAGGATTTTTATTTTGGCTTGGGTAATTGTGTGTGTAGTTGCCATCCATGTTTGTGGGGGTTTCCTCTGGGTTCTCTCATTTCCTTCAACCATCCAAAGACTTGTGAGGCAGGAGTGTTTATATATATATATATATATATATATATATATATGCCAAAAAATTCAATTTGGTCTCATCATCTCATTTCCACATGTTTTTGTTGTGTCTCCCACATGCCTTTTGGCAAACTCCAGACGGGATTTTCCATGGGTTGTTTTCAGCAATGGCTTTCTTCTCACCATTTGTCCATGAAGCTCAGCTTTGTTGAGTGCCCGGGTTATAGTTGTCCTATGGACGTTTTCTCCCACCTCAGCTGTGGATCTCTCCAGCTCCTTTAGAGTTACCACTGGCCTCTTGGTTGCATCTCTGACTAATGCCTTCCTTATCCGGCCATTGAGTGGGCGGCCTTCTCCGAATTGTGGCGCCATCTTCTTCCCATTTTTTAATGGATTTAACGGTGCTCCCTGGGATAGTTTTTGGACATTTTATTATAACCCCAACCCTGATTGGTGCTTCTTCAGAGCTTTATCCCATCCTTGGTTTGACAGCTCCTTGGTCTTCATGATACTGTTTGTTTAGATATGTTCTCTAACAATCTCTGGGGCTTTCCAGAAACATGTGCATTTATTTAGAGCTCTAGTGACAATTTAATTGCACATAGGTGGGCTCCATTTAACTAATTATGTGACTTTTGAAGGCCGTTGGTTACGCCAGAGCTTATTTAGGGGTTTCATAGCAACGGGGGTGAATACTTATGTCACCAACAAATGTCTGTTTTTTTCTTTAAATAACTTTCATATTACAATAAAAAAATATTTTTTACCTACAAAGTATAAGGTATGTTGTGTAAAACAAATGGTAAAAATGCAATTTCACTCCAAGTTGTAACACTGCAAAATGTGGAAATGTCCAAGGGGGTGAATACTTATGCAAGGCCATATATATAAAACTGCAGTGTACAGCTGATAGAAAAAGAAGAACAATGATCAATAGATTTTGTACAATGAACAAAGATATAAAATTATATAAGAACCATTAACATGATGTTTCGAGCAAGAGCTCTAATAAACTTATTTTTTGTTCAAAAGGACCTTTTTGCAAAATGGCTAGAACACAGTATTCATTCAAGTTGGATTCAAAGTACCAAGTTTGGTAGATATGTAAATACAAGCATATAAACAAAACTTTCTTTGTATACCTATAACAACATATCTGTTGCAAAAAAGTAAAAGCAGATAATGGTGAGATCAGTTTTAGTCAAACATTATCAATTAAGAAATAGGTTGCCAATATGCACAAGGGGGCCAGTGACCATGATGAAGATCCACTGCCTTAAAATCAGCAATGTTGTGAAACGCAACAAGGAAGAGCCCACAAATAGTAAAGTCCCAGACATTCCAGCACTTAGGGGGGGTGTAAAAAATACATTTTCAGCTTGTTTAACTCGTACATTCATAAACATTCATCCTGTTTATCTGTTCATCTAGTGTTAGCATGGCTACACGTGTGTGTATGTGTATATATATATATATATATATATATACACACACACACACACACACACACACACACACACACACACATATATATTTAGCTGCAGAAATAAGAACAACGTGAACAACCCCCCCACCGCCA
>JAOVYW010064744.1:11469-21681 GCA_025775045.1 Hiodon tergisus
GTGTGTGTGTGTGTGTGTGTGTGTGTGTCTGCGTTCAGCTGGGCTGTGCATGACCCGCTGGAGCTTGGAGGAACTGGTGAAAAGGGACCCCGAAAACTTTCTCATCCTTCTCCAGCAAATCCTCAACAAAGCCAGAGAGGTATGAAATGCAATTACTCCACATTACACTACAGCTAGAGCCAGAGGCATTACTCATCTGCACCACTCCCCCCCCCCCCCCCGGTTGCAGCTCAAGTCATGTGACATGAGGGTCATCCATAGCGGTTACTGCTGGGACAGGTTGCACGTGCACACTCGAGACTCATGCAGGCAGGGGGTTTTGTAGTGTACCTGGAAGTGAGGGGTGCACGCTCATTAGCTGAGCCCACCGGAATGATCTATCAGTATCCAATAACGTCCCGTTTCTGTCCCCTTTGCGTCTCCAGGTCCAAGAGCAGTGTCAGTACGAGCTGGTGGCCCCACTGGCTCTTATGTTCTCCTCCACCCTCATGCAGGTAAGGCCAACAAACCTCAGCTCCCCACCTCCAAATTATCGGTAACTAAACCAATGACAGCCAGCTTAGTATTAGGTTCTAGGACATCCTACCTGCTGAGAAAAAAAAACTAAAACAGCAGACGGTGTGAAGTAATAGAGAAACAGAAATGTGGTTAAATAAAAAAAATAAACAACCTGCTTGAACACCCTGCTTGGCTGTGGAATCCCACTGAATTGCGCTGGCTCTCACTAAAAAAGCTCCTCTTTGTGGAGACCTCGCCGCGGCTTCTGCTTGGTCCCGCCCCCCGCCCCCCAGCCACACTGACCCTGTTCTGCGACGCTCTGAAGATGCTCTGCTTGGTTCCAGACTCCCTACTTCCCGTCGGATTGCGAACTGCTGTACGAAGCCTATGAGGTGTTCCACTGCTTTCTGGCGTGGCCGGAGCCCTACGGCAGCGTGTGCCGCGACCTGCTCTCTGCCCTCCACCGGGAGCTCAAGGCCCCAGGTAACCAACCCTCCCACCAGGGGTGTCACCACAGTACACCCCGCTCAGGCTCCGCACTTTATCCCTAGTTAAACCGAATCTCGCTAATAAACTTTTGTGAAAGTTCTGTGAAAATAGACTGTGGTGGTTTATCTAGCGCCATCTAGTGACTACAATAGTTATTGTAGTTGTTGTAGTACCTTAACTTATTCCTTTGTTGAAAATATTGAAATATTGAAGTAAAAGGCTACTACCTCCTGTACAAACAACTTTTAATTTACTTTAGTATCTTTTATTTTAACGAGGAAAAGTCAGGGATATCGAGTAAAAGCAATTGGAAATTTGTTTGATGTGACAAATACATACAAATATCCTTAGGCCAGTAAGTCAAAGGCATTGTGAAAAGGCGGGTTTGTTTAAATCCAGCTGGAATGTCCGAAGCATTAAGTTTTCACACTGAGGGATTCATTAAAAACTGAGAATGTATATGAGTCTAATGCTGACATTTGCATCAATGCAACTCATATTTGGAATATCCATAGGCCTGTGCATTGTGCGATGCATCCATTAAAAGGGAGAGAAAAATTATTTAAAATAATAATTACATAATTTACTGATTCACCTTTTGCTATGTCATAATGTTGAAATTAGACAACAGGGTTGAAAGAGAAAGCCGTTTCAAAACAAAGGCTTGTCACATTGAGTTGTCTTAATACATTCCATGTGTGTTATGGTAAAATTACACAAAGGTTACCTAACAGATTTTTGTGTCGCTAATGAAGATTTAACATTTAACTCTAATTCCTCTAATGTTCCAACGTGGTGTAAATTGAATTGACTTTTTGACACACTTTGATAGTGTTGGGTCAATGAGTTTTATGACCGTATGTGTCTCTTTCAGGCATTTCCTACCACAGGCTGGTGAGAGAGGAGCAGGGCTTAGTCACACCTAACCAACGGTCAAAAACCATGTGAGTTGCATGGAATATTAGCTCACCGCTTTCCAGTGAATGCTGATGTGTGTCAAATTACCTTTCTTCGTGGTAAAGCTGTGTTGGAATAATGCAATGATGTTATAACCCGTAAACAATACAAGCTAGCACGACAAGATTTATGGCGACACGAAAACTTAGAAACAGATTTTCTTGCATGGTGCTTCTGTTAAGCAACATTGTCTTCTGTTGTTCCTCTATGCAAATACTCACCATGGTATTCTGGGGCTCCATATATGCTGAAATCATTTACGTTTTTAAGTGAGATCAGCAATGATTACTGATTTAATTTTTTTGTTGCAATGGTAAATTTTATACATTTCACATTGCACATAAGGACACTTCAGTGACAGTGATGAAGAGTTATTTATGCTTAGTTTTGTTCTAATGGCCCCCACATTATTCATGGTAATATCTAATATGAAATATTATGAAATAATAATATGAATATGAATTCTACTCTCATTGTTACAGCACAGTGTAAGTTATACGCTACTGGACCTGTGAACTGGCTGAACGATTCACTCTGGCTGAAAGTTCCCTTTTTAGGTGAAAGTGAAGTTTGTAGATTAGGTGGTGGTCAGGGAGTGGATAGTTTCCAGTTACTGTACCCCTTTCACCTTTGTCTGTTGGACACGCTTGGCTGTCTCTCTTTGTGTAAGATGTGTGGATGTTCCCACATCCTCAACCACTACACAAAGGCCCAACCTCCCAGACAGACGCGCAATCAGCTCACCAGAAAAAAGTGTTTTTTAAATACACTTTGTAAAAATGATGAAATCCTAAAGTTTTATACACTTGTAGCTTATAGGGCAGTAGATAACAATCACCACAGGTGTCAACAAGACTACAGGCAGAGAGATAGTGTCCAGAAAAGCAGTTTATTGCTCCCTAAATTTAGGTGGGTGTGTGTTGTATGGTGGTGCTAAAGTGTACCCTCCAATGTGGTAGGACGGTGTTGCTGATGAACCCAGCTGACGTGCCTCCGGAGTTCCTGACCATCTCCGAGCAGCTCAGCCGAATCCAGCATTCCCAACAAGAGACCTACATAACCCTCATCAAGCACGCGTTCCAGTCCGCCCTCGGTACCAAGTACTCCCTCCAGAGCTTGCACAAGGCGCTGCAGGTGACTGGGACTCTGGGACTTGGATGGGGATTTAGTCCAGCATCAGAAATCGCTGCATCAGTTCCATCTGCATGCATGAAACATGTTAAATCGTTCAGATGTTTGTGATGTGTATAGTGGTGCATTGATCTAACTTTAACAACCAAGTTGTTTCTCAATGCGAAACATGGATTTGTCCAGCTGTATCAATTGCAATAAGTTGTCATAAATGACATTTGTCGATCGATTACCTGTTTATCACCCGCAGTCAAAGTGTGTGGAAGAGCTGGGGCAGATTTTCTCCAGTGTGACAGACATCTTCGAGACAGCAGCCTCTTTGGAGGACCCACGCAAAGCCAGAGACTACTTATTCCAGGGCCTAGAGGGGCTGAGGGAGACAATCGGAGTCCAGGTCTCAAATGGCAAGAAAGGTGGGGCTACAGTAACCATCCTACCTGGATTTTTTTTGCCACACTGCTACATGAAACATGCTGTCCATCTGTTCTCCCTGATCTTGACCTGTTGGTGGTTTCTTGTCTGAACAGGAATACTGCAGACCCTGCCATTGCCCACAGCCAAATGTTACATGTACCAGTGGGACAAAGACAATTTTGGTAAAGAGCATCAATATTTCTCCTGCAAGTTTGAAGGAATCCTGTTATTTGTATTTGCAGCTGTGTTACATTTGTCCAATTTTAACATTTTTTATCATTTTAATTCAAGTTTAAAACATGATGTTTCAGTTATTGAAATATTTACTCTTTTACATTCTTCCAATCCATAGACATTTTGAATAACATTCTGGAGATTGAGCAGGACCTGGTCACGCCGTCTCCTGAGCAGGAAGAAGAAGACGAGGATGAGGAAGAAGATGAAGTGGAAGAGGAAGAGGACGACGATGACTTTGTGGCGAATGGGTGCATGGATCACAGAGCCTCCACTCTCTCCACCCTCTCCACCCTCTCCACCCTCTCCAGCTTGTCCACCGTCTCCAAGGACTCCATGTTCTCCGTGCTCTCCATGGCTTCAAACTGCTCCATGCCCTCGGCTCTGTCTGTGGCCTCTGGTGTAGACAGTGACTTCTGTGAGGACGGCGAGGACAACCCACCAGAGAGGGCCCCCAAATCCAAGGCGCGGCTCAGCCAGCGCTTCTCTATGCTCTTCAAGTCCCGGAGCAGCAACTCCCTGAATCGGGCCAAGAGCCTTGGCACCCCCGAGACCCGGGACTTTGTGGAGGTGCGGTCCAAGCGCTCCAACTCCTTGCCCCAACAGGTGCACTTGCGCAGCCCAGAGCCAGCAACACTCAAGCACGTCTGCTTCAGGCGGAGACCCATCCTGAGCTGTGATGAGGACAGCAAGAGCACCACGCTCCGGATCGTGGTGTTCGGCGCCGACCACGCCGCAGGGAAAGTGGCCCGGGCCTACAGCAACTTGCGACAGAGGGAAAGTGCGTGCCCTCACCTCACCCGGGTCTTCAAACTTAAGTTCTTCTTCATCCCAGTGAGGAGGAACTGCAGTAGTGCCTCGCCGGGGTGTCCCACCTCTGGAATGCTGTCCGAGAGCCCGCTTCGGGGGACCCTACACGCAGTGAGTGCGGCTAATCCATTGTCATGTTGCTTGACTTAGTGTTCTATTGCATTGCTTTCCATTTCAAAATACTTTATCATTGTAAATGTATTTGAGAAATATTAGTTGAGCTCAAGCCTACTACAGCAGCATTCTTCCTCACGAGTCCACTACCTTATCCAGGGTTATATTGGTGCAGCATAGATTTTCATCAAACAACACATCTCCACCCTTCAGGCAGACTTTGCGACAAGCACATAGCTTTCCATACATGTAAGTGCTGTATGTAAAAAGATGTTTGTGGACTCTCTCGCCCTGAAGGAGCTGAATTTGCTCGGCTTGGAGGACAGCACCAATGACATCGCGCGGTTTGTTGGAATGCTGGATCCCTGGTACGAGCGCAACATCCTCAGCTTACTCAGCCTGCCGGCAAACATCTTGTGCCAGGTGAGACCTGTGGTTCCTTTTCCAGAAATAGCTGTGGACATCCTCTGCACATTGAGACATGTTTGATTGTTGCCCAAGGAATATTCAAGACAGACTGTGCTGATGCCTCAATACCTGTTTAACATGTCTAATGTGTATTTTAATTATGCTATAAATGTGTTCTCCAGCAAACTTCAAGAACAGAATCTGACTCATGTAATTCTGGTGAGCGTTTGCCCATCCTGTCAGACCTGGTGCTGTACTATTGCCGCAATGCAGCCCGACCCGTGCTGGTGCAGCTCTACCAGGCTGAGGTGAGGCATGCAGCCCCGTACACCCACTGCCACTTATGGCAGATGCCTATTTGAATCCTCTCTCCAAAATTAGTATTACAGGATCATGCCCACAAAATATATTCCTTTTAAATGTATTTTGAATTCCAGCTGAGAAGCAATGAACGTAACAGCATGTATTGTGTTAATCATGCAATGTCATGGAACCATGTCGACTGTAAATGAGAGTTATGCTATCATTCACGCAGTCTAACTAAGATGACTGCTTTGTCCTGGTGCAGTTGACCTTGGCGGGAGGAGAGAGAAGGACAGAGGTGTTTATCCACTCCCTGGAGCTTGGCCACACTGCTGGAACACGTGCCATCAAGGCCATGGGTAAGCCTGGAGTGTCGCCTGCCCTGCTCATCAGAAACACCGTCTGACCAGCTGCACTCACCAACCATCCACACTCCCCTATCTGCACCACTCGCCCACCAGTGTCCCCCACTGACCAATAACACTCGCCCACCAGCATCACTGGGCCAAACCATTGTCTATTGAGGAAGATATTTATTCTCATACACATTTATTCAGTTTATACCGGACTAAGAATTTTAAACACTGTGTTCTTCAGGTGCCGCCAGCAAGAGGTTTGGGATCGATGGCGATCGGGAAGCTGTGCCGTTAACACTAGAAGTTGTTTACAACAAGGTTAGAGGACTGGTTACATGTCAGGGTTTATAATCAGGTAAAAAATAAAATCACAGGAACCTTGGGGGAAAAAAACTACCGTCTCGCACCCCCCTCAGGTTGGCGTGAGCGGACGAAGTGAATGGATCCGAGCGGAAAAAGTCTGCACCTCCATAAACATGACCAAAGCCTGCAGGAGACCCGAAGAGCTTGGTATGCAGTGAGACACGTCTTTCTATTAAATAACAGATACATACTGTTATTTCACATATAATGCAGGAGGACTACACTAAACCCATGCAGACTGTATACTGTTGTATTTTAAGCATAATGATTGGCTTCATCGTACATGTGATGTGCTAGTACACATGACACAAACAGGATAGCCCACAAATGACTTAGTATTTAGTGATTTAACCAGGAGACATTATTGCAGTTTTGTCTTGTAAAATAGGTCTTTTCACAGAATAGAGATAAAGGAATGTGGCTCATGTTTAAAACTTCTCAAATACCTTATAAATTTTTAATAAAGCACAAATTTTTTATGGCTTGCTGTTGAATTTCAAGTTCTGTGTAAGATAGCAAAAGCTTCATGAAATGCTCACGAAACGTATCTGTTTAGATTCAAAAATGGAATGTCTCCAGCTGACAACGACGGAGGTCTTGAAGAGACAGAACTCAAAATCCAAAAAGGGTTACAATCAGGTGAGCAGGAAGTAGAGTCTTAAAAAAGGCTTGCAGAAAACAGAAAAATGTGCAGAGTAGCAAAACAGACACAGGGCTTAGCATGAGAAAACTTTCATTTCATGTGGTTGGAGTAGCAACAAAACAAATGAATGCAAGAATACAGAAGTACTGAAACACAGTTCCTGCATTGCATGGACCTGTGCGAGAGAAGAGAGAAGAGAAGATGTGGTTTGTTTTCATACTGCAAAGACTCAGATTGTCACTTGTCACCGTAACTTTTTTTAGTTACTACCCAGGAGAGACTTACATGGACACTCTCACACACTCACTCATTCATCACATGAGCAGAGCATAGCTCACACATTGACCCTATGACACTAAATGGCTCCTGTTGACTCCTTAGCAACTCACCACCATGGAGGTGAAGGTGGACAAGGTTCAGATGTGCGGCGTTGGCAACATCACCTTTGCCGTGTGCCTGGACCAAGACGAGAAGAAGATCTTTCAGAGTGTCACCAGGTAACTTGAGACACTCCCTTCAACTTGACGCATTAGACTTAGGATAGCATAGCCCCTAATTCCCTACGCTGGTAATACTTTGCTATGTACGGCACGTATACAGACTCAGAATACTTCAAAATATTACTTTGCTAAGGGAGTCTTGTTGTGTGGACTTGAGTTTGGCATATGGATGTTGTCGGTTGCAACCCTAAAATTCTCACTGGTGTCTCCCTGCACCGCCCAGGTGTGATGTGTCCGTGTGCTACAAGCCCGATGGCACGTCGGACTGGAGGTTACGCAAGGCCCTCTCCGCCCAGATTCAGCCCCTCCACCCAACATTCTGCTCCCTCCTCTGTCTGCCCATCTCTACCTTTGGTGGGGCTCACCCGTGAAAGCGGACTGGCAAGAAAGATCAACTGCTACATAGGACCCAACTTCTGGAGCTGTGTTTTTCTCAACCCACCTTGATTGTATCCAAGTATATCAGAATGTTTAGGACCATTTGCAGGTGGATAGCATGTGCAATAACCTTAAATTAAACCACACTCTTTCTTTTGCACCAATCACAAAGGTCGAAAAGATATAGGAGAATAGGTCGCACACGAGATATTTCTAGTGCGTGACCAAGAATAGACAGGATGTTCAGCTTTACAAATATTACGGCTAAATACATTCACGTGGTTTGCACCGTTGTGAAATTTTCACTGTACAGAATGCTTGCATTGTTGAAACGTCAGTTCTACGAACCGGTAAATGTTTACTGAATCAAAATGTAGATATTAAAAAAATCTCTGTCATGTGACAAACGGAAAGCCTAATAAGGTGTCCTCGGTCTACCGGGATGAGAGCTCTGATGACAAGATGTTTTCTCCATTTTCTACCGCTGTGTGAACACGTCTAAAACTATTTTGTCGATCTGGATGTCTGTATTTTTTTTCTTTCTGTTATATAGATTCTTATGTAGTGCTTGGAGCTGTGATTATCATTCAGCATTGTGAATGCTAAGAGTTCCTTTAGGTAACCCAGAATCATTTGTATATTTGTCCCCCAAAAAACACACATTTCTCGGTATAGAATGTCATTTTACATTTTAAGTACATATTGCAGTCTTTTCTTGTTGTCATCATCAATGCCTTGTGTGGTATGAAGGGATGCCTCTAATGTTTTGTAAAAAAAAATAATTAATTAACGGACTACACATTGTTGTAAATTTAAGCAGCAGGAATGCAGCATGGAGGAGGTAACATAGGACAGATACGTAACTTAAGTAAGTTTAGATTTACTACTATTTCTGTAAAAAAATATATATATATATATATGAAAACTGGGAAAGGGAGTACATTTGCAAGGGAAAAAAATTTTAATTACATAATGAGGCATCTCTGGAAATAGAACTGCTGATTTTGTTGGAGTAGTCTTGTAAGATTGAGGAATATGAATATGCCAGCAGAGTGCCAGTAGAGGCTAGGCAATAGAAACTAGCGAGAAAGCAAAGAGGGCGAAAGAAGAAATTAAGTTGCTGTCAGAACGTAAAAAACAACCAGTTGACTCTCCGAGGAAAAAGCCACCTTGAGGATATTTGAAGTATTGCAAAATAAAATCAGAAAGTTCCATAGCCTCTCTGCATGCCCCCGCTTTGGTAAAGCTTAAACCCCTCAGGGACTTTGTTTTCTTGTTTTCTTCATTTTGAAAAAAGTTGAAGATAAAAAGTACCAAAGAAACATAAAAACGACTTTGATGGCCTGCTCAAGCAGCAATTGTTTTTGCAAATCACATTTGACAATTTCCACACCTTTAAAAAAACATAAATGCCATTTTAAATGGGTTGCATTACTGTCAGATCCTTACAGGATCAATCATTACCAGAAAGGTTATTTTACAACCCATTAATTTATATAGCTAGGAGACAACCCGGGAAGATATTAAAATAGCATTGATGTTAAATAAAAACAAATATTATGTCCTCAGGTCCTGTGTACAGAATGAACACGAGTAGCTGTTGATCTAGCTAGGAGGTATAACCAAACAAAAATGAGCAAAAGTTGTTTTAACAGCCTTTTGTACATTTGCCATTTGATCGGTATAAAAAAGATTTGACAAATCTAAAAATCAGACTGAACTGCATCTAAAAAATGTCTCAAAGCCAAAATGTATATGGTTACATTTCTTGTAACCCCATGTGGAACCGGTCATTTCATTCATGGAATGAGCAACAGAGGCGGAAGTGGTCAAAAGCATTAATAGCTCCAGTAAAACTTCTCTTGTTTCTTGGGTTTCCATGTGATTAGCTGCACAGAAAACTTGATTAATTGAGAGTCTGAATATTACAAATAGCCGAAAATTACTTTTTAAAAACTTCTTCTTGTGATTGATATTAGTCACTTTGGTTTGGGAACCACCGACCATTTAAAAAAAAAAAGATTATTTATGTTAGCAGAGGACAAAAGGCCACTTTTGAAATGTAGTATCAGCACACCCCTGTATTGTAATATTAGAATGGGTTTGCGGAAGATGGATATTGTTACTATAAGCTATGTGTCAAGTCTTATAGCTCATATAGTGCTAATTGTGGGGGCTGTCAGGGGACTTTTTGCAGAAGGAGGAAGTAGGAAGGAGGAAGTCCTAAGTTTCCTGAAAAAATAGCTGTCAGGGGTAATAAAGGCAGAGACATTACTGGCACACAAAAGTGGTGACGGCAGAATTAGTGATAGTTGCGTTACATAGTAAATATACAAAATGATAAAATATACAATATACAATATATTAATATATATCATATATATCACAGAGAAAATATACCTCAGTTTAAAATGACAGCTGTATGTAAGTGTTTGTTGTAGGTGCTAAAACACCTGCTGCATTCTCACATCTGTCCTAAAAAATGTCAGTTACTGCTGATCTTCAAACTGAACCTCTTTATTGGCTGAATCTATGAAATATCTACACAAAATTTTTATATTCCAAACATACATACTTTCTGGACCAGTGAGAAGACATCCAGATATCACATACT
>JAOVYW010064764.1:0-17711 GCA_025775045.1 Hiodon tergisus
GAGAGAGAGAGAGAGAGAGAGAGAGAGAGAGAGAGAGTCAGTGAGTCAGCGAGAGATGAGATGGATGAATGCAGCGGGCACAGAGTAACTGAGGTCAGGATAGATTCCTGACAGTAAGTTTACATGTTTTACTTCAGAAAAGGATTTAAAACAAATACACCCAGAAAAATTATGATGGTTGGTCATTGGAAAATATATATTTTTGCCACTAAAGTTGAGGCACTTATGTGTAAGTTCCATTAGGCAGTGTGGATCCTGTTCACTATGGAATGAAATATCTGCTGGTACTGACTGATGCAGTTGTATGGGAGATTTCCTATAGTTACTTTTGGGAGGACATCTCTCTCTCCGACCCAATTGCACAAAACTGACCAAGCGTGCAATATTATATATAAATTAGATAGCAGGAATGCATCCCTCTGAAATATGGGACATGGTGTTGATCGTGAATTAATAAATTAAACTGATTTCCGAACACAGATTGTGAGACTAAAACTAGATGAAAACAATGCAACATTTCCATTTTGCCAGTGGGAGGGTAGCCATGTTGAGCTAACAGTGCAAAACAGGAAGTGATGCATTCTAAAACTGTAAGTAATGCATACTAAAACCATTTCCACTCTATTGCAGTTCGTCCACTAAATCACAGCATAGGGGATCATAGGAATTGCATTTAACGGAATGTAGCCGAGATTAACAGCACCACATAAAACATTGGTCAATACACCCTGACCTGGGAAATTAAAACATTTTTTTTTACCATTTTCCCTTTTTTCTGAAAAAATATAAACAGCATGCAAAGCATTCCCGTTAAACACTGCAAAAATAAGGTAATTTTTAAGCCATTTTCTCTTGTTTTTACAGAAATCTAGTGACTGAATTTGCAAGACTATAAAATAAAAAAATGCGTACCCACAATGTCTACAGTTAGGGATAAATTATGATTGTTACACACTTAAGGCATTTTAGCTCACAACACCCCTATGTAAACTATCAATTATTCCCATAGAGAAAAATAACCAAAAGCTGACCGCACTATCCTCTCTCTCTACCAGTGAAGAGAACGGTTCCATGTGAAACAGCACTGTAGTGTTGTAGTGGTTAAGATACTGGATTTGAAACCAGTGAATGACAGGCTCAGATCATTGGTTAAAAAACGAAAAGTCATAACCTGATTGGCTTGCTATGTTCCTATGACCAGGGCTATACAAATAAACCAGCCAGGTCCCATAATAATCAATTACTCTATTAAAATTCCAGTTTACTGTAAGTGATAAAAGATTAAATGTCCAATATTATTCAGATTTTAACACATTTAATATAGAATCAGTAACAAATCTTAACTGAGGGGAAAAACGAATTAATTCTAAATGTGGCACTAACCATAACCAAAGTTCCAGATTGCCTTTTAAACTTTTTTTACAAATTGGCTTACACAAGCAGATAGTGTTTAATAGAGAGAGCACTAAAAAACCTGATGCACTAAAATTAGGCTTTTCATCATTGTATGTTTTGGTATAAAGAGCGAACATGCCGCAACAGGCCAGCGAGTTGATCACCAGTCGACACTCGGGCAGATATTAAGAGAAGCCACTTAATGCTAATGCACTAGCAGAGACAAGAAAATACAATTTTGTTCACTACAAATTGAGGCAATTAAAGATTATATAGTGCATTTACTAAAAAAAAAAACATAACGTGGAAAATAAATACAAGAGCAGCACTGCAGCTACATCTCCCAATCGGTTGATACCCGATTCAGCCCATACACACAGTCACGCACAGAAAGGGAAATCACTAGGGAAAGGAGCAGACAAGGCAATAAACAGAACAACCCGAGTGGTACAGAACATTGGTTTGCTCCAAAAATGGCTTTTTCTCCTCACTTCGAATGAGCTGCACCCGTAGGGTCGGTGGCCTAGATATAGCAATTTTTTTTCAAACCTGTTTGCAAAACAAATGTGTGTTGTTTTCAAAGCAATACGGTCACGCAACAAAAGATAATTCTGTCACACGCTACATGCTCGTAGTTCACCATAAGGTTAGCTAGTGAAAAATAAAATAAAACAGGGCTATATATAAGTTTTAAATGCTCTTGTTGTTTGCGCATTACAATAAGCATTACACCCAGGCGACTGAAAGCACGAGATGAAGAGACTTTATATTATCAGTGATGCCCTAGTTGATTTGGGTTTGATAATTTTGACCAATATGTTGGACACGTGGCTCTGAGCCATATGGTGCAGGCACCCCTGGCTTTGTTGCCTTACGAAACGCTGTGAACCATCATCACAGTGTGCATTTCTGAGGACACTGCTACATTCCTTTAACCTGAGTCGCGGCAGGCCCTTTTTTCATCGCTAGCTAGCCCGTACACGCTCAGCCCCACGCGCACCCGGCCCCGTACGCCAAGAACTTCTCCGCGCAATCAGGGAAGAATCCTGTGATTGTTGGTTTCGAACAGGAGAGCTGTGTTTGGCTTTTCTTTTTAGCAGGCACTCCTGCCGGATTGTTAGCCCATACAACACATGTGTGGCCCCTTCCCTTGTTATCCTCCGTTGATCCAGCTGTTAGCTTCACATGAAACGCACTGTTCCCTTAACCTTTCGTTCTCAAACCCTGCCCAACACTTGAACTGACACTCTGTATGCTCATGTTCTCTAGAAGATGGCATGCAATACACGGTGCCTAGCAATGCTGCCGGAAGTTGGAGACATGTAAAATCTGGGGGCTCGCCCACATCAAAACAATGGAGGCTTCATAACCAAAGTAAAACCAAAGAAATGTAGGAGATGTACACAAAAACCCTTAACGTATTAGTTATAGGATTTTTCTGATAAGTACCTTCATCATTAAAATGGCTCCAGAAAACACATTGATGATTAACTGTTAATCCCCCCCACCTAGTCAACAATGCTACAGCCTGGAACCTAGCCACCTTCCATTAACCAAAATACCTTATCTTTTTGCCTTCTTTGTTAAGTGTGCTTAATTCAACTTCCGTTTTCCCCCCATCCAGCGCGGAAACATTTGGCCAAATCGCCTGAGGAGGACAGAGTGGGGTGGAGTTGGGGTGGGGGGGTGGGGAGGCCGAAGCATCAGCTGTCGGGGGTCAGCTGGGTCTCAATGTCCACACGGCAGATGGGACACTTTCTGCTGGTGGCCAGCCACTGGTCCACACACGCCTGATGGAACAGGTGCATACAAGGTAACCTCCTGACAGCAGACGGGACAAAGAAACACAAGAGTAAACAAAGTGATGAGAAAGAGGCAGTACAACAATAAATAGTCAAATAAACAGTGCAGTAAAATCTCTTCAAGGTCATTTCCATTTCTGCGAATGTTAAGTACAATGAAAAGGAAAATAATTTCCACCAAACTGCCATTTGGCAGCAGTGCAGGGCAGTCTCACGTATTTAACTTTGTAACCAGAAGGTTGCAGGTTTAAAACCCATTACAGGAACTACTGTGGTGTCTTTGAGAAATGTGCTTTACGTCGGGTTAAAAATTCAACAAAAAGTACCAGTGTAAAGTTTGAGTAGACTTGCGTTTTTCTCATCCTTGATAATGTTGTAATGTTGTTTCTGAAAATACTTGAAAATGATATTCAGGAATATAGAACTAGTGCCTATTCTACCTATATTAAGAGTGATAATGGACTACCCTTGATATGGGTGACCAATTAATATATATTTACAAAATTTACATTTCTGAACTTATATAAGTTTACATATTATATAATGAAATATTAAGTATTTATAGACAAGTTTATACAGTAAAAGCATAGATAATAATGAAAACCTGGTGTCAAGCTGGTGTACTCAAACTTTCGACTGGAACTGTAGCTGCAAATTCACATTTGATTCCTTGGCTGCGTTCGTATTATCTGTTATTCCAGTGCCACAGACGTTCCTATAAAAAAGCTGGTGCCCATCAATGGGGAAAACACCATGAGGTGAGTCACCTGACATCTTCTCCATCTTCCAGCATTGACAGACAGATTGTGCACTTTTCATCTGTGTCCAACTCCTCCTCGTCCATGACCATTTTCAGTTCCTGTGGCCTTCTCTGTAAAATGGGCAGATCCATAATCACATTGCAGCAGGCATGGTATTGCACTGTTCTGTAGACTGGATAATAAATGCACAATACTTACATGCGTACACATTATCAAACATTACTCACAAATATATATAAAATCTATATGCCGTATGTAACAATAGTATTTTAACAGCAAGTAGCCTACCCTGAAGTTGAGGAGAATGGAATTTTGTTCTTAAATGTCCAGTACAACTACATATTGTTGCAGAGTACATATTGCCAGCAATTTAATTGTTTTTACTCTATACAGATACCTAAAGCCAGCTGGCTATCCAATCCCATAGACAGTAGGCTAAGGAACGATTGGTTGCATCTGTTTACTAAGGACAGAGGTAATGTACCTTGGAGAGCTTATCTAAGAGCAAGAGACTAAGTGACAAAGTCACAAACACAAGTATTCACGTTCAGCACTATGCAGAATAATTTTTGGGTATAAACGCATGCATCTTCAGACGCTGCTGTTTGACTGGCTGTCACCTCACAAAAATAAGTCAATTGACTAATAAATCTTACAGCTTCTGAGAACCTGTCTTTTATTATATTAGACATTAATCCAAATAAATAAATACATGAATTAATTAATTAATTTTAAAAAACGGTCTATTGACTGTAGAATAAAGGTTAGAAGCTGCCCTTTAATTAAAGCAGGAAAAGTTTAACATCTAACACCCGTTTCCATGGAATGAAAAACTATTGTCTCATTTTGTTCCCAAAAGGTTGTTGGTTTTATAACTTTATTCAAGCCTGTTTTCTCCTTCGGTGATCCCCTGGCAGATGGTCATATTACACATTGCATACCTCTGTAGCAGCTGTTCTTTTCAATGGCTGATTAAATGTCAAAGTTGCCAGGATGCTAGCTGGCTACCTTGCCCGTTTATTGGACAAAATGATTAAAAGGCTCTGTTAAACAACCGAATACGATGTCACGAAAGTCACGTTGCAAGGGTGAGAGAAGCCAGTTGTATCTTATGGATTTTCATTTAATTGGCAAAAACTCCCATTGGGGAAAGTTTATTTCAAAATAAAAAATGTTTCTGTATAATTATTTACAACATTAATCTGAAAAGGAGTCTAATTGAGGATAACTATAGCAACTACAGTAGTACTTGATAAGTATGTGATATCTGTGGGACGGGACGGGACAGGGAAGGCGATACATTCAAACATCAAGTTAGTCACATCATGAGCAGATGAGTTTAAAACAACAACAGTGTCAAAAACCTACCTCATCGATAGCACTAACTGATGCCCAAAACTTGGTCTGAATAGAGGAAATAAGATGTGAATTCAGTACTGTACTTGCAGATGACCTGTTGTAGCAGGTGCCTAAAACAGGATCCTTACCTTCTTGTACTTGTGAGGGATGGTGAACCTCTCGATGCTGGTCTGCACAGCTCCTCGGTTCACACTTCCGAGCCTGTCTTCTAGCTGAAGCAGCTCCTGAAATTGAGAGGCATATTGAATAGTAGGACATGTCAGAGGGATGTTTGGGGGAGGGGAGGGGTTGAGGGGGGGTGCTGTGAAGCACACTAGACTCACACTTTGGCTCTGACTAAACAAATTGCTATTGAAGACAACCTCAGAAGACTATTGCCACGATGTTGTTTTTGTAGGCTGTATTATAGCTATCCGTAAAACGATTTGTTCCCTGGAAAAGGCAATCGGCAGGTTGTTTAAGTCACTTGCACCAGTGCTGCCAAAGCATTCCGGTTAAAAGAGACACACAAAAAAACTAAGACTCCAGATGATTTCATGTTGGGTCTAACGTCATGTAAATAGGAACAATAATTTCTCACAGAACGTTGACAGGACCACATGTAGGACATAGGCATGAGGTGGATATGATCTACCCTCCTGCCGTAGGTAGCTTTTGGGAAGACTGACTCACAAAACCTTTTTGTTGCTGCTAGACATGTCATGCATTTTGAGACTGTTACTCTCCATTTCTTGTGATTCCCTGATAGTGCCGGGCTTAACGTTCATACCTCATAGCTCTCCCGCACAGCAGGTCCATGGCGGGAAGGACTTAGACCTTGCAGAGCCAATAGGTGCAGTTGAGGATAAGGGTAGTTTCTGATCTCGTGGACAACCTGTGAATGATGAAAAAAGGGTTGTGGTATGGACATGCTTTCATAGCTTTTGCTTCTACCTATAAACTTCTGATGGAAACCCTGTTTAAGATATAATATATTATATATTATGTAAAACAATTATCTGTGACATCCTTGTTGGTGTAGTTTTATGCAGGTTGAAAATAACCACATGCAGCAAATTCTTCAGTTCTTGGAATTTTATTCTAATAAAATGAATCAAACAATAGGACTAGGTTTAGGCGAAGATAATATACAGATGGACTTTGCTCTCACCATATGTGCTGATGAGGTGTTCCTGGGGAAGTGGTGCATTCTGGGGGACGTAAGGTAATGCTGATAATGCTGCGCTAGCTGCCGTAGATGATACTGATGGTGAGAGAGGCCTGTGTCCACACTGAGGTCCCTGAGAGAGGAAGACAGATGGCTTTGGTCACTCTCCTTATCTGAAACACTGAATTCATGTTGTTTTGGGGTTTAAAAAAAGAAAGTAATTGAATGCAATGTAACTACCAGGATTTACACTTTAGCTTAGTATAGTTCCAGTTTGTTTTTAGCTCTTTTTGGGAGGGGGCAGGCTGAATTACCAGTCGGTGCCTTCTGCCAGGTAGCGGGGGGGCTGCATCACGGGAGGAGGAACATGTAGCGAGGGGGCATACTCATACCCGGGACGCAACCAGTGAGGGTACTGGGGGACTCGATCTTGCGTGCGTCTGAGTGGAAAGAGTAACGCAGTAAGGATCATTTGGTCAGGTGGAGCTTTCAGAGTATGCTCCAAAGACCGTGTAACCATGTTCAGCAGGTGTCGATGGATTATGTGTTATTATTATCATCATCAGCATCATCATCAACTATCACCTGCAAGGTGCCATTTTGATTTACGTGAGACTTGTTCAAATAGTTTTTTAAAAAGTTGGTCACCTTAGCTCCCTCGTCCGCAAGAGCGGGCGGGTTGGACCGGATCACAGCGGCCCCCATACCTGGCATGCGGGAGGATCCGACGGTGCTGGGCCTCCAGGAGCTGCTGCTGGATGAGGTACTGCTGGTGTAAGGCCTGAGGTAGGAAGGGGGGCCCCGAGACGTCCGGAAAGGGCGGGCCGGGTGCAGGGGCAGCAACATGTGGCTGGAGCTGAGCGGCGAGCGGGGACTGGCTGGGTGGGAACTCGGCCGGCCTCGGGGCCTGGGGGCTGAGGTGGAAGTGGCGGCAGGAGGTAGCATGGCTGTGCTGATGTCTGCTGAAATGGGGACCTGGAGGGGCAGCGACATCGAATCAAACGGGGCCAGAGCGGGGCTCCTGGCTGCCGTATGCCCTGGTGGTCTCTGTTGGTACGATGGCTTCGCAAAGACCCGTCTCCATTTGCCGTTTTTGCGTAAACAATTATAACTGAGTTATATTATGAGAATTATAACTAAGTTTTTTGTATTGGCACCACAATCATTTATACTACCATTTGTGTGGAGTTTCCTCACACATGTGGAAAAGCTTGGTAATTACCATGCGTCATCGTTCAGCGATCTGTGTTTGAGTAGCAGTACATGTTGGTGGGTGGTACTATCACGTTGGATCCTCTGTTCGGGCAGCATTAAAGAGATTAATGTTAGGTGGGTGGGGGTTCCTCACGGTGTATTTGACTACAGCTACACCTAGTAAACCCCCACCCCCACAACCTAAGTGTTGAGCCCTTGACAGACAGTGTTCATCATGTTAGCGAAGTGAACATCTCTTGGTTGTGATGGCGAGTTTGAAGCTCATATTCATTGTGTTAATTCTTTGATTTGGAGAAAAATTACAAAAAAATGTCACGGTAAGTGTATTTGTGTGTGTTTTCATGTTACAGGTAAAAAGTACACCTACTCCTTATTCCAAGACACATTAAGAGTTGGTGGTGTCATCCCTCTCATATACCTTACATAATTACATCTTAAGTGAATACTTGTTTTATACAATACTAATCCTTGACACCTGGTTTTCATTATTATCTATGCTTTTAACTATATGAACCTTTCTATAATCACTTAATGTTTATAATCACTTATAAACATTGTCAAGTATGAAAAAATTCTAGTTTTCCGACAAGTGTACTCGCTTTTAACTGGGACTGTGTGTTTATATAAAATTATAACCTTCAAATTTGTATTTGTAACATTTCATGGAAGAAATATGGAAGGACTGTTTTATTTTTATAGGTGGCGACAAAAAAGAAGAAGTAAGTACAACGTGTAGAGATTTAGGAATAATGCTGGGTTTCCTCTTTACCACATGAGAACGGTCTGCTCTCAGGTGTGTGCAGTCCTACACTGGCTATGTGTTACTGTGACTAGAATCCCACTGGTAGTTCACAGTCTCCACACTGATAACCGATCCACAAATAGGCCGGCAGTGATGCAGGACCTGGTCTGAAATGCCCGCACATCACTTTGGAAACCAGACAAACCGAAATGATCTGTCAAGCTCACATTCACACTATTTCTGCCTAGTCACGTCATTGACTTCGGCGTTGCCACGATTTGGAATAAACCAGGGGCAGCTGGCGGGGCAGTGGTTAAGCTTACAGACTTCAAGTCGGGTTGAAATCCCACCCCGACTGTATTCTTGAGCAAGTTTCTTCAACTAAGTTGTAAAGTTGTGAAGATCGGCGTTGTGTCCATTTACCCTTCGGTATAATGTGTTTTATCAGCCACTTGCTGTCTTATAATGCTGCATCAGGCCCAGTGTGCTGCTAAAAGACAGGTGGATTTGGGAAAAGATTATTTCACAACACTAGAGAGAGCCCCCTCAATGCGTTTGAGATAACATTACAGATTAAAATCTATCAGTCTACATTATTTTTATTTTTTTATGGAATATCTGGTGATTTGAAATCTGGATTGTTGGTATTAAAAACACCAGGTCCCTCATAATAAATGTAGCAGGTAAACTTTACTACTTTGATCTGGTTGTGCTGGTTTAAGCAGAGAAAAACTAAGATTTCACAAAGATATTTCTTCTGTGTTCCTTTATTACTTAGTAATGCAACTAGGTTAGTCAATTCATTGTTGGTTAATAATTGTGTGATGGAGTTTATTGCTTGTTTCCAAGTCTACAATCCCGACAATAAATTTGCATTTCTTATTAAAAATAAAGTGGTAGAACGCACAACCCGATATTCAATGTTCTCTGGTCTGACTACGACCTGCAGATAAGTCTGTGTGGATCTGCATCAGATGGCCGTTTCAACAGGGAGTCTACAATCTGGGGTCAATCCCCAATGAATGGCATCAGTTCCCGTGAGGCGTGGTTACACCTGGAACCTCGGTGGTCTGAGTGGAACTGATGAGTATGCTGCTGCTTTCTAACCTTGCTAAGACGCTTCAGCCCTTTTACTGACTTGGATACCATTTTCACATCCACAGTTCCACCACAGTTCGTTTGCTAGTCTGAAGCAAGAAATGGGGCGCAGCAGAATAGTTTTTACTAATTGACTAAAATGTCTGAAGCTCTGGATTACATGAAAGTCTTGAACAGGAAGAAGCTTCCTGCCGCATCTCACCACTGGCAGTTGAGTAACTCTGTCACACAGAAGATAAAACCAGGAGAACGGCTCCTCCATTAATCTCTTTGACAGTTCTTCCCCCTGAGCTGACAGAGGTATTATCCAAATGTAATACATGCAGGCAGTGAATGTGGCTGGAGCTTGAGATGGCTGACTATCGCTGCCCGAAACCTGACGTATGGATTACCCTCAGGGCTGTGCCGGCACCAACCACCTTAAAGCAGTCATGGCCTCTCCTTTGGCTCAGCTCATGTACCGTTGAATCACACAACCAGATTCAGTGTGTGATGGTACATAACACTTTGACAAAGTCATGAACACATACAACATTTTAGTCTCTCAGAAACCAAAATGGGAGAATGCTTCTTAGAATATCTTAAACTTACTACCAGAAAATATGGTAGTAAAAATAATAAAATTATGAGTCTTTCTCCTGTGATGTTATTTTAGCCAGGCGAAGAGTAGGATAAAAAGAAAAACCTCTGGTCTTTTACTCATGCAACCGAAGGACCCTGTTCTCTGAAGGCCATGGCAGGAATGATTAATTAGACAAGCATACATCTGAGTCCATCCGCAATAATTCTTCACAGCCCCATTCATTGATCAATCTCCGAGCAATCCACTGACGACGGCTGTTCTGCACACTAAACTAATTAACCACGACTGCAGATCTGCTCAATAAACTCCCAAATCACAACGGCTGTTCTGCACACTAAACTAATTAAGGTTATCTCCAACCAAACAAACAAAACGTTGCCTTTCAGGGTCTGATTTGTCCCTTAGATAAGTGTGCCGACGTATGTAGTATATGTCCTCACAATTTACTGGTCTGAAAGTCTTCTGGCAAAGTATCTTTTCAATCAATGTGGCAAACTGTCCTTATGAGGACACATTGCTCTGCAGGTACAGCCAAAACCACTTCCAGAACATAACATGGAACAACTTGTATTTGCCAAGTTCCATAAAAAGAAGCTGGTTTTAAAATGTTGTCTTGCAGTTGTTTTATTTTTAGACCATGCATTGAAGAGATTACATTTAAAACCCTGGTATGAAACCTGCCAGCAGGCAAAATAACCTTCGGCCCCTTGAAAGCAGTCTGTTTGGCAAGAACATGGTGTAAAAAATTTGCTATGCTTCTAATGTGACTCATTTGAGTAATTTAACAGTGTGCAATGCTGATAATTTTCTGTCTTTACATAATTAGGTTTAAGTCGATGAAAGTCCAGACAATTTCCATCAGTATCCATATTCACAAAACCCTTCAGTTTTTATTTTAAAAAAAAGTATTTTCACTCGTGTCATGACTAGAAGCAGGACAATCCGCCCGAGATCAAGAGGACAGAACCAATGACCCGAAGGTGGACGGGTTGGAGCAGTCCAACTGAACTTTTGCATTGTCCTTGTGTGGGTGGAGAAAAAATGTGACACCACCACAGGCAATTCCACATTTGGGGATAGAATGCAAATAATCATTTTTAAAAGTCTAAACTTTTTTATAGGCATCGGCAATCAGTGTTAATGATGGTGATGTGCAAAATACTTTATATTAGTCAAATTTTTTACTGTCACTACATTCTCAAATTTTCACATTTCAGCCACATGTTCAATAGCATGATTGTGGCATCATTTAGAGAGCTCTAGTCACCAAAGCCTGATCTTGAATGCTTAATGCAGCAAGATGACTGGGTATTGAACGGCCCCGTGTGTTAAATGGAAAGAGAACACGGGGGGCATTTGGAAACACAACACACAATTTTCATCAGCAATGTGAACATTATAAACCCTATTCCGCCCGTTATAATCCTCTCTCAGCAGAAAGCCAAACAGAGAGTGGCTATAACTCCAGTATTAGACCTGACCCTGTCCAAAACTCATTAACACCCCCCCCCACCCCGCATTCTCCAGACAACATCAACAATAAAGTATATTCCCCTTCCCGACAGGAGGTTAAAACAGGGTACTGGATGGAAATTCATTAGCTAACAGCACTAACTGGAGAAACAAATGAACCCATCCATCCACTCTCCAGAGTGGATATTCATCCACAATCCACTTCACTTCAACCCACTCCCTGTTGCTGCCAGCTGGACTAAACAGAGCCCGAGGGAATGGTGTTGCCATCTCATCTCACGCTAAGAGCTTGCTTTGATTTCTGCGGAGTCTCTATTGCTTTGGAAGACTGTGGGCTTTGGCACATTCCCCTATGCCAGCCCCAAGGAACCTCTCAAAGGCACCATGCTCAAACCCTACTTTCCCAATGTAAATTATTGGGACGCAAACTCTTCTAGGGATGAGCTGGTAAATGTTGTATCATATTTCAAAGCCGTTTTTATTGCTTCTTCTACAATGGATTGATAAAAAGTGATCATAATACGTCAGCATACTAATACAATATTCCAAAATAATTGGACAAAAAATTGTTGCAATGGATGTTAAGACTCGGCCCAGGTATATAGTCGTTGAATGAACACGAGAATGGACATTTAAGCAATGCTGATATCCAAAATGCATCTAACATATTTAGCATGGCACTGACTGAACCCCCTGGCCAACTATGAGAAACACAAACAAACGCTCACAAAAGGACATACTCACAAACACACACACGCTAACATGCACAAATACACTCAAAGGACTTTGAGTCAGATTCACAGTCCTAATCAAACTTTCCCAGGGGTAACACGTTTGAGGCATTTACAACAATGAACTTTCAGAGCTGGGTCTTTTCTACAAGAGTAACACAGCCGCTGTGTTATCTTTAAGGGGGAACCCTTCTCTTTAAGTTGTAAAATGGGGTGTTGGATTTGAATCTAAAGCTAAAATACATCATTTTGGTTTCAGAGACTGGCACCCTGTTTGTCATTTGATTGGCGTTAAAGTGTTGAGTCTGACAGAGAGAGACAGAGCAGAGGCAGCTGGAGTGTGAAAGCAGCTACAGGGGCTACATGCTAGCTTTCTCCAATGGCCGAGAGCGACAGCAGCGGTCTACTTGACATTAACACAGCCCAGACGAGAGAGAACAGTGGCTATGGATAACCCTGTGCGGCATCCAGTCACTCCCCACTTATAACGTATCCAGCGCTAGTCCTGCACAGGCCACAGGATCTGCTGCTTCTCTCGTTTGACTGCCCTTTGGGTGATCCTGCTACCGATGTGCACAGGCGCTGGAATATGACACCTAATCACACTTTTTGCAAACAAGACAAAGCAAATACAATTTATGTACTTTGTTTTTGGATGCTTCATGGATTTCATTGTCTTTCCAATTACCATGAACAAATAGAACCAAAATTGTTAAGTGATGATATAGTTTCTCCAATTATAGCATGATGTACAAAACTGACCAGGTAATGAAATAAGATTGGCAGTTATTCATGGTTTTTTTTTTTTTTTTTTTAACATGTTTTTCCTGTTTAATTAGTGAGTAGCAACCCCAACATAACCACTGAGTTGTCAACATGGGCTTCATACTGTGTTTAACATACCAGAATTAAATTCCAAAACGACATGTTCTCCTCCTCAGCATCTCAAACACACCTCCTTCAGGTTTCAGCTAAACACAAATTAATCCCCAGAGGTGAACCAGGTCCAGGTTTTGCTCAGAGTTCTACAGTGGTCTTGCCTTTAATAAGCATGAACGGGAGGACTGGACTCTAAATCTATGATCGGGACCACAACACCACTGTTCAGACCCTCCCGCAATCAACATTCAATTATAACCCATGTCCTCTGATATTTTTCCACCAGAATGTATAATGTCCTGAAAATAAACGGACCATTCCAAAAATCTTGAAATTGACACGCTTACGATCACATTGATACAATGGAGAGACATTTCAGATGTACCTCAACACATAAGATGTAAGATGGTCAAACATGAACAGACTGTTGACAGTTAAAAGAAAGATGATGCCTCTCAGACAGACCAAACAGCAGAAACCCCACCACGCCACAAACCTGTGATTTTAAACCCAAGACTAGCTAGAGTCAGATGTGCCCATACAGTATCCACACAGACAGGCTGGTGTAAGCTCACACAAGCCTCATGATGGTGAAAGGAGGGGAAAAGACTGTCTTTGTCCACAGCGAGGGGTGGGTGGTGGGGTGCTTGGGCACTGGGAGCAAGGGGGAGGGGGAGACAATAAATGGAAATCAGCAAGAAGCACACTGAAGGTTAGGAAAAACACTATTTTCTTTATTGAAAAATATTAGTATAATGTGGAACTGTGTCATGATAATACCATGCAAAAAACAAATACGACCAAAATGGCAAAGCCCACCATGCTCTGTATAGGGTTAACAGAACAGAAGCAACATCCAATGAGCTCATGTGCGTTTCTGCTACGGCCCATAACAGTACAGCGGGTACATGTTGTCTACAGAAAGGTCACACTGGAAATTACCATTTAATGTAAAAACAAAAAACATGACCATGCATTAAATTCTAATACAAGAACAAAAAAGTAGAAAACCACAACCAAAGAATAGACTTTTTTTTTTCTCTAAAAGAGGATTTCTATAGCAGTGCAGGAAATAAACATCCTTGTGAAATGGATAGCATTTTTTAACGTTGCAATTTGGTTGAGTATTAGCATAGCTATTAATCACCATTTTAAAATACCTTTCCCCACCGAGAAGTGCCGAATACTATATGGCTAGACGAGCATGACTGGTGGAGTGGGGTAAAAAAAAATTTTTTTTACCGTTTAATGGCATACCATTATTGTATAGGGTGCATTGTACCACCCCCCATACATTAACAATTTAATCGCCAAACGATGCAGTTAAGCATCGCTAATGAGATTCTATTCGATACTATTCAGCTAACGTTAGCAGAGCGGACATGAAAACGAAATTCAGACGCTCCAGCAAGGAGATGGGTTACTATGCATTCACGCAAAATGTATCCACTTCACAAGAATTTACAGCAAAATGTCTGGATGGGTAGTACACACTCACATTCGTTTTAAACTTCTAGTGCTACAATGGGTTATTTACCACACGGCAATTTGACAGAAAGACAAAAGGTGTTCTATATGTGTTTGTCATTTTGATAAGAGGATACAAAGTATTCTCTTTGGAAAAAAAAATATAAAAAAATTCAAAATGTCGTCTTCTGATGAAAAGACGAAATGAGGAAGGGATTCATGTTAAGGCTAAATGCAGATTGCAGGCAGAGGCCAGACCACACAGCCAGCAGATGATCATTAGCTACACAATGGAGGGGGAGGGCGACAAAGATCAGATAAATGCAGAATGTAGAGCCAGCCTGGATACTACGAAACAAGAAAAAGAACAGAAATAAAGCATAATGAAATCATTGGCGCCACTAGCACATTAGGTACTTGGTCAATTTCACACAATCGGCAAATACTAAACAGTGTTAGCCATTAAATTTACTCGGTAAAGTATTACCACGTCGCTAGTTAGCTAGCGGGCTATCTTAAACGATGGCCTGGTCATTCAAGTTACGTATCTTTGACGTTTATCGTCCCGCGGAAATGAACCATAAAGGCGTACCCCACAAGCTGCCTTCCAGAAAACAAAATCAGCAATATACTGTGATAGGGATTATTTATATTGCTAAAGAGAATATATCACAAATTACCTAAAACTATCTTGCAAATATTGCACACGGATGGTGAACGATGGTAACTAGAGAAATACCCAAAACATTCTACAGTTGTTTAGATATTTACAATAGAACGAATGTTAGCAAACGTTTATCGGGGATTAACAAAAATAACTTGCGTATTTAATCTACACTTACAAAGCTAGCTCATGCTAGCGTTCCGATGCTAATGTGGAACAATCTCAAACGTATTCATTTCTTTTTTGTGATAAATCGACATACACATACAAATCTTTTACGAAAATAAATAAACAAACAATACCTCTATTTCTTACAGAGCCAAAAACGGGAAGAACCAGATATCCAACATGCACTAGAACCATCCTGCGAACCTTTGTAGAGCTGCGCTCGGTATAACAGATGGGCCATGAAAATAGATCCCTCCAACCCCCACTATATTCAAATGTGTACTAGATCCTGCAGCTGCTTCGCATACAAAGACAAGACTGAACCAATCATTGAACAATCAGACTTCTACGCGCTCAGTCACCGTCAATCGCGCCTGGCAGTCAGCTCTGCCTATCAGGCATTATTATGAAGCTCCGCCCCGTTTGAATAGTCAGTCAACCAGGTTTAACCAGGGAAAGCATCTGCCGCTCTGCAGACATGCCAGAAAATATTGCGACTCGGTTGAACTGTTGTAGTTCTGCCCCCAAAGCCCCAATGTAATTCCAAGGGCAGAGTCGGTATTGTTCCTGACTTGGGTACAAATACCCACCTTCAATGGGCAGACCACGCAGGATGACTATCGTCCAGCATTAGACCTTGAGCACACAAGTCTGGTCTCCTGAAATACTGATTGTGATGTTGACTGTCTGCTAAGCAACTAAAGAAAAAAATTGTAAGCATTGCACTTTATCTACTCAATATGCCTCCATGCTTAACTAAAACAATTTGGATTAAGCAGGTTGTTTTTATGCAAATTGTTTTCTAGGTTTTCTTCTGGTAACAACTTGGTTTCCGGCTCTAGGTGTAAACTTATATTACATTAAGCAACTCTGAACAAACGTGATGTTTCTGTCCACTCCACCTATGAAGCAGAACTAATTTACAAGAGACTGAATGTTTTTGTCCGATTGAATGTGGGATTGCAACTTCTTTTGTTCTAAAGAATAACACCTTTTGAGCGTGTATATGAAGACGCTTACCAGTCAGTTTGATGCAGGTAGGTGCCCCTGCCTGTGTCGCTACCAGGAACCTTAACACCTGTTGAACGTAGCTGCAAAAGAAAGGTTGGTGTGGGTGCAAGTTGTTACCACGGTGACCACAAGTGCCATGTCTGAGAACGTCTGTCAAATAAACTTGGCTTTGGTGTCTCCCTTGGAACTGTAAATGGGCCAAAGTCCACCAGCCTCGATGCTGATGTCAGCCTGCTGTGCAGTTTTATAACCCTTGTAGGTATACTCTTTTATGGTTCTCTACATTTTAAGAGATTAAAATGTGGGTCAGTTGTGGCCAAATTGAGTGTGGGCAGGTCTCTGGCTGTAAAAAGCTTGGTTTCAAACATGGTAGTTGGCAACCATCGTTATCGCAACGTTTTTGAAACATTCTTGCATGCCTCACAGGTTACACTGCATTGTAAATTATGTGGGATCCGTAGTGTTACAAAGTGTCAACCAGAAGAGTTTCCACTTAAGTTCTGACTGCTCAGGAAATCAGAATGAAGGGCAGGTCTTGTGCAGCCCAGAAGAGTTCAGTCAGGGTTTTCTTGTTTCCTGTGTGATCCCCTCTGTGTGGAGTAAGCCAGGAGAGAAAGACTTATTTACCGCACGACATTGTCAGAGGGGTGGTCTTATGTAACAACAGGCTGATCAAACAGGGAACATGAACGTGCCCATACATGACAAGGTGATGGACTGAGATGTAGATGCCCTGTGTGGTCAGACTGTTTGTGGCAGTACTGTGAGCATTGTGGTTGAACTGTATTTATAAACTTGGGTGTAACATTTGACTCCCACAGCAGTCGGGGAACATATGAGTTATTTATGTAGAGGTCAGGGGGCACTTGGAAAATCTGGAGCCTAGCAAGGCCACCGGGTTTGAGAAAGCTTTCCTCCAGAACCAGGGCCAGATGGCCACCATGAGGTGTTCGGGTCCCTACTTGTATTCCATTACAATGCAAATGTCAAAGACAGGCTCCGGTTGCTGGGAAAATGGAAAAATGGCTCAATCCGAGTGCGTAAAATCACATAAAGTATTCCTTCATTTTTTAATCCATAACTGTGACGTTGAACAAGACCTGAGACCTGTGGAAGCTTGGAACTTTATAGTCTTGACCTTCTTGCTAAGCTTTGATACACAAAAACAAAGCTGTTGAGGTCTACTTTTAATTTTTTGCCACGTTAATTAATAAAA
>JAOVYW010064775.1:0-21677 GCA_025775045.1 Hiodon tergisus
GTGTGTGTGTGTGTGTGTGTGTGTGTATTACAGGAGATGACAGAAATAGTGAGAGCGATCTATGATATGATGGGAAAGTACACTTATCCTGCCCTTAAAGGCGATGTTCCCAGGCAACACGTGGACACTTTCTTTCAGGTGAGTTTACCATTATGCAGCTACACATTTGATACCACTCCAAAACCTTAAACTAGATCCAGAAATATTGGCAAACTGCAAAACTGCAGTATCTTTTTGTTCAACAGAAAATGGATAAAAACAAAGATGGAGTTGTCACTTTAGAGGAGTTCATATTGGCATGCCAGGAGGTACGTTTCTCTTAGGTCCACCCATTTGTCGTTCTGTCATGTTTCCATTTCCACTTCTGCTTTTGTGCACTCCTTTCCAATGTTTTGCTCCACTTGTTTCTGCTCAGTTCCATATGGTTTTATATTGACTTCTAGTATCTGTTTAGGCAAAATTCAATAGACAATCTTTCAGCAGTGCAAAGACTATGGCTGCATCCTAATGCTCTAAAAATGTTTGGCACTAGCTAAGGCTGTTGGAGGGAAATAACAAGCTAACTTCACATTTTAAAAGTCTGTTCTAGTTATTACTAGATGTTTGTGAATCCCCAGTATGATAAGATAAGCAGCCTCTTGAATCAAACCAATTACGTGTACACATTGTATTTGACTTATGTATACTGTAAAATTTATCTTGCGGCCGTCTGAACAAAATGTGCAATGTGCAAATGTAAAGGTATCTTGACCTAAAACTAAATAGCATGACTGCATGACTGTTATAGAGATTAGAATAATGTGGCAACTTCTTTGTAATGCAGCTGGCTGTCATTAGAGACATTTTAATATACAATTATCATTTGTTTTAATATTAAAAAAACATGTCAGCTGACCTTAAAATACGCTGTGTGTCCCATTTCATGTAACTTCTCACGTTATTTATTTGATTTTCTTCTGATGTTTCAATGGTGATGTAAGAAGGCTAGGAGACCAAAAAATAACTACTGTGACACACTCTATAATGTATCATCATATTCTAAGGGCCTGCGGGAATTAATAGGCCTGCTCATGTGATTCATTTTGTTAAATCTCCATTGTTTTATTCTCCTTTTTTCTATTTAGGATGAAAACATGATGAGATCTCTTCAGCTCTTCGAGAATGTGATATAGAGTGACAAAGGGAAAGACTAGGAGAGAATTAACAATGTCTGTAAGAACATTGACCACAACCTGTTGAGGGAATATGCCTCACTTCTTTAAAAAAAAAAATCTAAAGATTTACTGCCACTTCTAGCACAACCATAATGTGCATGATTACTATCAGAGTTACAGTGACTCTAATTCAGAGTTAATTGGTGTGCTGTGTGCTCCCTGCTGAGTGTATGCTTGTAAGTGCATGTGCATGTGTCAGTATGAACAAATGCAGGTGTGTCTGTCTGTATGAGTTTGAGAGGTGTAGTAAGGTTAACCCTAAACTATTTCATCCCTCCCGGCTTGTCAAATTGGTTCTCATAATGTTAGCCTGGCTACACCCTGAGGATCAGATGGAATACAACATGCCCCAGGCATGGCGGGGACGCCAGGGACACTGAGCCCTTCTGTTGTCCCCTTCATTACCTGCTCTTACCTGTCCCTCGACTTGAAATTGCGTGGAACTGCTGTTCCAATGCTCTTCCTACATGCGATTGCACCTAACTGCTAGTTTCCTCGATGCCCGCGACGGCCTGGAACTGCATCTCCAAGTCTCCCCTGCAGGGATTCTGTTTTTCCTCATTGCTGACCAGATTTTATGTTTGAAACAGAGAAAATTATATGTATATAATTTATTATTATATATTATATATAATGACACTCATCTTGACCCTGGACTTTGACCTTTCAACTGAATTTTTTTAAATGAAACTAAATTAATAGCTGTGTAATCCACACCTTTTCTTATTATAGTGTCTTTATGGTCTGTGCAGACAGAAAAGTCCTGTTGAGTATTCATTTGATCTCCTTGCAGTTGTTTCTTCAGTAATGGAATAGCCTTGTTACCATTCTTGCTGTCCATTGTTACCATTGCTCTAATGTCCCTAGAGTCTGTCTGCTTGCCTCTTGTTTATGTTGGGGACTGCGAAGAAGCAGTGGGCTATAACCTGAGATATAAAATTAGATTGGAGATCTTATTGTGCGCTAGGGAAAAATTATTTCCAGCTGGATGGTGCACACATTGGTCATGTTGCAGTGTTTTAATTTAATCACTGCTTCTGTGTCAATATATTTTGTACAGGAAGTTATTCTCCATGTAAAGAACAAAATGTCTGATCAATCCTAAATCTGTGTCTATGTGTAAGCCATGTTTGATGTGAGGTCTGGATGTGGACTGAGTCACATTTGTAATAATTATCACTCAATTTTTTTGCACTCCACTGTTCCAGGCGTAATGGTGTGTTGTTGTTTTTCATTTTAAAGAAAACACTGGGTATAATTCCAAACCCTAAATGATTTTTCTTTCCTTAATGCGCGTGCCAAACTGATGTGAAGAGAAATTACATTCACATTCAATATTGTATTAACAATTGAAGTAAACGTATTTTTTAAAAACACGTTTGGAACATTTATTTAGAAACCCACAAAATATAAACCTTATCTGCATTTTGTTATCCAGTATGTTCTGTTAACGACATCCAAAAACAAGGGGCCTCCCTTACGTTTCCAAAAAAGTGGATCTAACACTGTGTATTTGCATACACATATCCTCCTGGGCAGCAATGTCCTCACCTGTTTACGATAGGGTACTGCAAATCTGTTCTCATGCCATGCAGGACGATACACGCCTCAATGTATTTCAATTTCTAATAGATGGTGTAGCAAGGCTGAATTTATCATAATTTGCACAAAGCATTGTGCAGCATTTGTACACCATGATATTGGTCTGGTTATCAGCGAGGCTTCAACAGGCTTCATGCAGTAACGTTGTGTGTCTCTATATGTGACTGTTGAGTATGTTCCGAACAGTAACACAATCTGTGTTTCGTACCTCAGAATCTATATCATGAGTGTCTTTTTCTGTGTAATGTGTGTGGACTGGGCTTTGCCAGATCATCAACTAACTTATTTTGACCAACTGTGTGTATTTGCATTTGGAAGGAGGGTGAGATGCAGCGGTCTATTAGAACTACTGGCTGCAGCAATCTAATAAATAAAAAACTGAGGGCAGAGAACTGAGGGAGACAGTGACAAACAGAGGGAGCGAGGGAGAAGACACACACACATGTCAATGGTCTGTACAAGCCATTCAGATAATACACACATCACAGTAAAACATATGTGTCTATATGCAGTGTCTGGATCGCCAGTCTTGAACACCAGAGTTTGGTTAGTGAGCAGCTACTTTGAGGAATTCTGTAAAATCAAGATCAGATCACAAGGAGGGCGGGTGCCCCCTGTGCAACTACAGAAGAACCGCGTTCTCCATTTCGTCCACATTATATTTTCCTGATAAAAGCTCGTAGAATCCCAGCTTTTAACATAGTAATGTAGCTTTTTTGCACTACTTGCATCAGGTTCTGTTGCATCTGTTGAAAAGTTTTCCAGGAATTGAATAGTTTTAATACTCATGTTATCAATATGTGCAATTATTTTGTGTGTGGCTTTCAATGTAATGGGTTAACCGCAGTACTCCCATATCCAACCACCCAGCGCTGAAAGTCCAAGTTTAGTACAGAATTATGGAAACACAAAGCAATATATTAAAATGATTAACTAATAAAGTGTTGGGCCATCCTTTGTCTTCAGAATAGCTTGAAAATACTGTCACACAATTATTAACTGTTTATATTGGGATTTTGGATCATTCTTCAAGAAGGAAAGCCTCCAGTTGTCTGAGAGACGCAAACGGTGGTAATTTACACCGCACTCTACATTTCACTTCTGCTAGAAGTTCCTCCTGGTGAAACCACTTTTTAGCAACCTTTATGGCGGGATTTATTGTGGGATCTTCATTAGGAAACAATGTTTGCACCATGGGTTGCATCTGGTTGCCAAAAAATGACTTAGTGTGATTTGTCCGAAATTCTACGCAGTGTAATAATCAGACCCAATTAGTCCTATATTATACTAGATATACTAACATTTGTGTTTACTGAAGAAGAAGAAAAACTACATATAAACCTATGTTACTTTTTATATCTAAGTTAATATTGGTAGGTTACGGCTATTGTCATTTACTTTGTTAGGATTAAAATGTAATATTAAATTATATTGTCCTACAAAACATACATATTCACATAATCGTCAGATTTAACATTAAATGCTTACATTTTATGTTTACGTGTGTGTTTGCTAATTTACGATTTTGCATCAAATCATTCAAACTAATAGAACGGGATCTTGATTTCTACCCAATCACCGAATAAGCCTAGGCGGTGATATGTCTTTCCGCCTTTTCCTTTTTATTGAATTCTGTCATTGGTTAGAATCTGAAAAGGTTCTTCCCACATTCTCGCCAGGGGCGTGTACAATCTGATTGGGAGTTAGTTTGTGTCCATGCGTAGAGGAGAACCATTTAGTTCATCATTTTTTGAGTAGAAGTCAGGACGTCAGGTAATGAACGGCATGGAAACCGAACAGATGGGACCACAAAATTTTCTATACGGTAAGCGGCTGTTTTAAGGTGGAGACGAACACGTGGCAAGCAAATTTTCGTTTATAGTGTGGTTCCAGAAGATATTTTGGTATTTAATCAATCGTCTAACGAGCTACTAAGGAAAAGGCAGAAAACCTGCTTTCCTCAGAAAGTTGCTTTTTTTTCTTTGTTGTAGGTCTAAAAAATTATGGTTTGGTACTTCGCATTGTAAATATTTGTGCTGTCTGTAGTTAAACTTTTATCTTTTTAATCGCAGTAGCTTCTTGCTAATGGCACGACTATAGTCGATTTGCTTGTTAGCGTGCTAACTATACCCCTAAAACCAATGCCTACTGTTTTGCAATTTAGAGTTATGTTAATGCAGTGAACTCGCTTATAGAAGCCGCTCTAGGTCAATATTATTAAATATCTATGAAATTAGGCCAGGATGCTATTGTATTTCTGAACACGTGTGTAACCAGTGATGAAAATGGCGTCTTGGGCCTTGTTCACGCGTGGTCAGATGCAAGCGTTCGGCGTCCTTTTAGTTTATCAAATTTACTTTTATAATTTACTTATTTGTTCGTTTTATTATTTTTACATATTTTGCGATGTCTTTTTTCTGGAATCGCGAATTGTCCATGAGCAACCAGAAACGTGGCTTTTGTGTCTTGCTCTCGCATGGTTAAAACTTGGGCGGAGAAGTTGATAGTTTGAAACTTATTGATTTAAAAGGGACTTTCAATATCCACTAGTCCAACTCGAGACGCATACTGGTGTGTGCGTACAGCTTATTACTGGGAATTTCAAGTCTTTAGAGTACACACGTGTGTGGCTCGGATTGTTCCCGAGAGGAGAGGTGCGCAGATTCACCGGCTTAGACTGGGAAGTTCGCATGACTGGGAAAGATGGTCGAACATCAAGGTCAATCACGTGTTATCAAGGGGGGTGGGATGTAAATTAAACTACACCATTTAAAACGATCCAGAGCAATTTGGGCAACAAACCACCACTACCTGGAATTTTAATGTAGTTGATTGTCAGTACCCCCTGTTAGGAAATGTAGATGGTGTTTTTCATTCTCATCCCTCTCCCAGGTTGTGAACTGAAGGCTGGCAAGGATGTCCTTTTCAACCCAGAGGATGATGGGTTTGAGCATCAATTATCTTTAAGGATGGTAAGAACATTTGTCTGAGAAGTGAAGGTAAAATTGCAGTCTGGTCAAATATTACTATTTTAGTCTATTCCAAGACATAAGACATCCCTCCCCATTTTAGGTGTGCGTGGATGCCAGTACTAAAGATGAGTTGCACATTGTGGAGGTGGAGGGCCAGGACACGGAGGGTCAGAAGGTCAAGGCTGTGGTGGCCACCCTCAAACCATCCTCTTTACCCAGTGTGAGTGTTGGTGGGATTCTTTCTTTCTTAATAGGCTTATTTGGTTTCAGTGCAATGGGAGTGACATGTGCTTTGCTATGTGTTGCAGGTCTGTTTGGGTGGCTTTGAGATCACGCCCCCTGCTGTTTTCAGACTGAAGGCTGGCTCTGGTCCAATCCATATCAGTGGGCAGCACCTTGTTTGTAAGTAAGATCAGAAAAGTCAGCAGGTTGGGCTCTATGCCTTTTGTTTACCGCCTTGCTCATTTGAGGCTCATCTTCAGTGATGGAAGGAGACCAGTCCTTTGACGAGGATGATGATGAGGAAGAAGAGGAAGAGTCTGTGGTCAAGACGCCCACAAAGAGACCAGCCTCTACACCAGCACTCAAAGCTCAGGTCAGGCCCCACACCGCATCTGATTCCTCAGTTTGACCCCTTCCCTGAACCTGTTCTCCAATTGTGCCTGGCATGATTGACTCCTCCCAAGCCTTTACGTGTCTGCCCCCTCGGGTGGCTGTGGCAGATCAGTGTTATTGTTCACCAAACCACCCCCTCATGACTTGTTTCACAGAAAAAGATGAAGATAGATGATGATGATGATGAAGAAGACGACGATGACGACGACGACGACAATGATGAGTAAGTATTGTGATCTATAGTCTTTATGTGGCGAGCTAGCATTAGTCCATGATGAGATTTGATTAACTGATCTCTTGCTGATGCACGCTAAAGAACTGTTTACCAAAAAACTGAGACTAACGCTGGCCGCAGCATTTGACACCATGGGGAATCGGTCAGCTACAGCTGGTATGTTAAACTGGTCTCCCTTCTGCAGTGATGATGATGATGATGAAGAGGAAAGCGCAGACGAAGATTCTCCCGTTAAAGTAAGGACTAGCAAGCATTTGTAGAACACACTGGCATGCTAGAGTGTGGTATAAGATGTCAGTTAATTTTGCCTCTTTCAGCCTAAGACTCCTACCAAGGCCAAGATCTCAGCCCAGAATGGGAAGACTCCCAATGCCACCACCCCTGTTGTGAAGCAGAATTCCAAGGTCAGCTCCCTTGTACGTAGCATGCATTCTCCAATTCAATATTTCTTGTCTAAAGACAGTTGGAGACATGCATCCATTTAGACTGGAGTTATCGGTGTTGCTGGTCC
The DNA here is from genome assembly GCA_025775045.1 of Hiodon tergisus. NCBI lineage: Eukaryota > Metazoa > Chordata > Actinopteri > Hiodontiformes > Hiodontidae > Hiodon > Hiodon tergisus. The sequence continues at coordinate 7,150 of JAOVYW010064775.1, forward strand.
ATTGGTTATTTGTCTTGGAAGATTAGAAAATACCTCTGCTACTTGTAGTGTCGGTGTGTGTATCAGACATTACTTGCATTAAGACCATTGAGGTTGGTAACAAGTTATTGCAGTTGGTCTTTTAGTGTCTAAATTTGAGCCATTTAAGAGCTGCCCCCCTGTCCTTCCAGGCCAAGACGCCTGAGCCTAAGAACAAAGATGACAAGAAGGGACATACCCCCAAGACCCCACAGACTCCCAAGATTGCACTCTCTGTGGATGAGCTCAAGGCTAAGATGTTGGCAAGCGTTGAGAAGGTTAGTGTCACTGCTTGTGTAGCGAGCTTGTCTGTGTGGATATACTATCTGGGGTGAGAATCCCTTCATGTGGGTAGTTCTGAATGTTAACACTTAAGATCTGGCTTCCTCCCCAGTGAAATCTGAGTCTCAGCTACTGTTTGCATGTTGAGTGATACGGTGCTCTTAAAATGAGAAATGGAAATGGTGGTTTGTGCTTTATCCTGAAAACTGCCCTTGCAGGGGGTCATGTTGCCCAAGATTGAGGCCAAGTTTGAGAACTTCCTGAAGAATGGCCTGCGAGTGAAGGATAACAAGGTATTGTGGGTCTTACGGTCCTTAACTTTCTTGTAAAACCTGGGTTCAGGACTTGAACATTAACCCTCTTTTCCGTCTTCCAGACAATTCAAGACTTGTGGAAGTGGCGACAGACTGTGAAAGACCGGAAGTGATTTTAGTCTGCCCATTTTTATTTTTCTAAATTATTTTTTTACTCACACTGGCCCATTCTGATTTCCTCCATCTTAATTCAAGAATTTCCGTCCATCACAGAGCAGCCCCGACTTAATCAGTCAGTCCCCTTTGGCTGAAACTGAAAGTTTGCTACAGTCCAATGTCGATGTCTTTTTCTGCCAAGCCGGCAGGAGAATAACCTGTTAACATCTGTAGGCACCTCTGGCTTCTCATTCTGCTGTGAATCTAGTCTCCGAGCTGGTTCTGGGGAATTGGATCAGGAATATATTATGTGGTAATGGTTGGACTGCCTGCCCCCCCCACCCCCGTGATGTTTGGGCTAATTTGCCAGCGTTTCATTGGGCTGCCTTTTTTTTAAGTTTGATTGTTTTAAAACCATGCTCTCCATTTCCTGGAATGTTTGGATATGTTGCAATAAAGTTAATGAAAAGGTCCCTTGTAAGCCAATGTTGTCTTGCAGTAGGTGAGTGTGAAAGCCTTTCAAAATTAAGGAGATGCATTATGAAATGTATAATGCTATTTTAACCCATTTAGGTAACTTGGATGCCTAACCTTATTTCAGAAAAGTACTTTCCTTCAGCCAGGAGAGGTGGGGATTTGGTTCAGCTGAAGCAGTATTGGTGCCAGATTGTACTCATGTGTTGTTGCAGGGCATGTCTGACAGAGGGCAGCGTTTAGTTTTGCCAGGACCTTCTGCTGTAGGTGTGGGGGGGGACTTGAGTGCAATTGCAGTTTGGATCAGGAGGGTTATAAACCAGTCACTTAAGTGAGTCCCGTCCCTAAATTTAATACGGGACAGAAACTAAAAATGGCTTTCATTCAATGCATTTATTCAAAATTTTTACTTTATCTGAATATGAAACTTTTTGGCAATTCGTACAAATAGGGTATTTCAGTGATTTTCATGAAGCATGGTTTGGGTCATCCCAAGCATAATGCAGGATAATATAGGGACTTTTGCTTTGTTGCAGATTCAGATCTGGTAAATCTTTTAATAGTTGGCCTTTCACAATCTAAAGACTCTGCTGCATATTGAACAACAAAAGACGTTTTTATTTACATATTTTTCTAATACAAAGTATAGTACAGGGTTTTGTGGTGGTTTCCCCTTCAAATGTTTCCGAAACAAGTGTCCTTGGGCGTATAGTCTACAAATGGGCCACGTTATCTGCATCGCAATCCTCTTGCGTTGTGTCAACATTGCATTGACTGCCACCCGTAGAAAACAAAAGGGGGTGTTCAGCGTAGGCTCCCAGTGTTACTGAAGTCAAGAACCCATGTGAAGGCCTCCCTCCACAACCACTGCCACAATTGGGGTGAACCCTGCCGTAAACATACCACATACAAAATTCTCTGTATGCAGCCTGGTCTCCACCCAGACACCACTTTGGGGCTCTTCCTTGTTTACAGTTCCCCTAGCACAATTTCAATGTTCAGTGGATAAAGGGATGAGGATGGGCTGCAGCCGACTCTGAGTGTGAAGATGGTGGTGAGGGAGAGCTGGCCATGCAACACATTGGCCTACAAAACAAGTACCCCTTGTTCTTGGGTTTTTTTATTTAATTTTTTGCTCTCCCCAGCGAGTTCAGTTATGATAGTCAGTCACTTCTCTGTCAGTCAGTTGGTCTGTAACTGCTAAAGAATTTGAATGCTGGAACACTGAAGTTGTGGTGGCTGAAAGGCCTTGCCTCAAACCAGAGCTGTAACGCCCCCCATTTTGCCACCTTCCTCAGCGGCCCAGGGTTGCAGGTTCTGGAGGGCAAACAAGGAGGAGTTGTGGATGCAGAGTGGGTCGGGTGCGATAGACTCATTCAGTGACTTCTGGAAGGCGTCATGCTGTAACTGGATCATGAGCCGATTGGCTTGCTGACGTTCTGCCTCTCGTTCTTCAGCAGTCTGGCGCCTGACAATGTGGTCACAATTGGAGAGATGGGAGAATGAAGATTAAGAGATAAAGAAAAAGATATAAACCCCTCTGATTAAATGAAGCAAAAAATATTCTATATAATAGATATTTGTGTTTATAAATTAATGTTAGTACAACACTGATGTGTAATTTATGAACACCAAACGCATAGAGAAAGTGTTGCAGTTTTGTTGTTTTTATTGTGCTTGTGTAAGTCTCGTGGTCCTAGCTAGTTTCGTTTAATTGCATATGGATATTAATTTATGATTTGAAAAATAATCTAAGTGGCTTGTTTGATACTTAAAGACTGAATGACAATGCGTTGAAAACTAGCCCGGAACTATTCTCATCCCAGATGTGAACGTGATGACGGTAATATGACTTGACATACGCAGAAAAGCAATAACAAACAAGCTATCAATGTTCTGAGACCAACCCAATAAAGTTTACTATGCATCGGCTTTAGGTAAACAATTACTAATATGAAAAGTAATATACGCGCTACACATTTGATTAGCATTGAATACAAGAAAAATCATTATATTTAGACCTATATAATCATAGATTAAAAGAGTAGCCTCTTGAAACGTTTACCGAGAAAATGCTAGTTTCCCGTTATTTTATTACATAAGATTTTCTTGTTTGTATGTCTGTAGTTCTAAAATTTTGTTTCACATATTTGTGCTTAGTATACGAAATTATTGGTTCTTAAATTTAGATTTTTATTTTAAGCAATTTTATTGAGAGGTAAAAGGGAATTGCCTTGTAGTCGTCTACGTGGACCCTGACCATAAGTATTAATTTAAAGTAAAATCACCACAATATCACGATATGGATATTTACATTTTATTATTGCTATATATATTTTGTCAATGAAGGGGAATAGAACAGCATCCCCACCAAGAGGCATATAGGCATTAATATAATTGTTTAAATATTGCATTTCGAAAAACAATCTCAGTCAGTTGTTGGTGAGCAATAGTGGTTAACTGATATTTATTTTCTGCGTTAAGTAAAAGGTCAGTAAAAGGCTGTCATACAACACGGCTTTTTTTTTTTTACTAACCGCTTCAATACGGAATGTTTTTATTTTTATTTCGATTGAATCCATCAAAAACAGACAGACCCTTACTTAAGATATTAAAAACTATGTTTATCTGTTTATTCATGTCAACTGTGATTTGGGAAAGTGTGAAATGTACAGTGATTTTTACCAGTCCAATCATAAACGGAATGATTTCGCAGATGTTCAAGTAAGAAATTTATGAAAAACTAATCGTGTCTTTTTGAAAAATATTTATTTCGATTTTCTATGGATCTTCATGAAAAGTAACGCAAACAACTCAGTTTTAGATAAAATTATTGTTTCTATATTGATTGGCCAAATTTCGTCAGCTCGTTGTTGAGCCTAATTATTATTATAATATTACACGTATTATTATTGTTAGCATTGATACTGACTTATAAAGTAAAGTCCATTACGCTCTTATACTTTGTTCGGATGTCTAAATTGTAAACTACACTCTTGAGTAAACTTTGCATGTGTTTGATTAATACCAAAGACGTCCAACTTAAATATTCCGTATTCCACCACAACAGGAAATTTAAAAACTATGCTGTCGTGTTAACACAACCGCCAGATCCCCCTTTCTTCTTCGTACTTTTAAATAAAGACGTCTATTTTTGCGGCTCATGAGTTTGCTCATAACAGTCATTTCAGCATGAGACGTAACCTTGCACACGACAGCCCAGTTATTTAGAATTATGGCAGGGTGAGAGTCGTTTGTTACGACAGTGGTCCCGGCAGGACTATCAAGACCCGAGATGGAAGGCCAGGGGTTGACGCAGTTTGCTGCCAGTAATTCTAACGCGTTTTAAAACGTACTGCTCATCAGTCCTCAACCCTTTCTGTGTTTGATGAATTTACTCGCGGTTCTTTAGAACAATTATTAGAATATTTAAAACAAAAATGAACCTCCATCGACTGCAGCTGGACGTATAAAAGACTTCTTATAAGTAATATTAACCAATTCCCTCAGTTGGCCTTCATTTCACAACCATGATATTTTCTCTTGAAATAATTATTTTTCTGTTTGGCAGTTTTGCCTATTTACCTAGGTAAATGAAAATGGGGTTGCCTTTTGCATGGCTAAATTCTCTCTCTCTCTCTCTCTCTCTCTCTCTCTCTCTCTCTCACCTCCATTTGGTCCTGCGGTTCTGGAACCAGGTCTTGACTTGGGCATCGGTCATCTTGAGGGTTTTTGCCAGGGCAGCCCTTTCTGCACTAGCCAGGTACTTCTGCCGATGGAAGCGTTTTTCCAGCTCGCAGATTTGGACCCTCGAGAAGGACGTGCGCGGCTTCTTCCTCTTGGGTGGTGTGCGGTTCTGGTACGGGTGGCCAATCCGGCGGGACACGGCGAAGGGAGTCAGTGCAGCTAGGAATGGGAGGAAAAACAGGGTGGGACACAGACACAAATGCACAGAAGTCATTGGCTGTACAAGCTTGCCCACCCCCTCAATCTCGTTGAATCAGTCTACCTGGGTTCAGGTAAGACGTTCTCAGCATGACAACTAGGAGACGTGGTAAGGATAGGAAATGTGTAAATGCACAAAGCTCTTTTGACCCCTCTAAATGGGAGCCGATATCTTCCCACCCCGTTTCCTTCCTTCCTACATCTCCATGCTTCCTCCTTTCTCTGAATAGACCACTGAGGAGGAGAAGCAGCGCCCCTTTTGTTGTCTATTGTCTCTTGATAACAAAGATTAAACCCAATTAACCCAACCCTTTAAAATTAAAGCCAATGTCAAAAACAACACACATGAAGCATGCTTCTTTGCTCAGTGAAAAGGCACAGGTCCCTCTTCACAGCCACCTTCCCTCAGGAGTAACCCACTGTGGGATCTTTGTGTGCCTGTGATAAAATTGCACGCTCATCTATCTCTTAGGTTCATCCTCTCTTCTGCGGCATTTCAATATTTTCAGGTTCACAAAACCTACTTTGTTTGTGTGGCATACATTTGTTCTGGGCATCAAAAATGTATCCTCTGTACTAAACAAAATAAATCAAGGATTTTTTTGTTGTTGTTGTTGTGTATACCTAACATTTCTTTAAACACAGATATTTAAAATGTTCCCCATGAATAACTTTATTTTGTTAAAGATTTGTATTAATTCTAGAGAACAATAAATCATTTATAATCTAAGCTCTGTTTCAGTCAAGATGCAACACATTTTAACAGACCCATTTAATACAGCACCAACTCACATAGAATGTTGGAAGGGTAATTTAAAAAATAATTTTTGTGTAGATACAATTGGTTGGGGGGGGGAGGGGGTAATATTAATGGCAATGGTGTAATCCAAAAAATGTCTTCTGTAATTAATTTAGAATGGATAATTATGAATTATTTACATTTTGTTTGTAGACATTATTGAAGAATTTCAACATTATTTTCCAAAACTTCTAAAGAAGTAAACAAGTTAAATGAGTACAGACTGGTAAAGCTGTTGAAATTTTTCCCTTCAGGTAGTCATGCATGCCACTGTGCCTGATTCCCCTTTACGTTGTCCACTATCAAGCCACAGTCAGTAGTGGTTTAGACCAATTACGGCACTAACTGATTCATTTAAGCCTGTGGGAGCACAGTGCGAAATTGAATCAAGGCCTCCTGGAGCCCAAAAGAAGCAAGTGCCGCTGATCCCATCTGTCAGGTGACCACGCACTCCAAAGTCCAGTTTCTCAGGTTTGCCAGATGTGGCTTTCCTTAGATGGGATATGAATCATTGCTTATTCATCAAACTGACACTTGTCAGTGTAAAATCCAATCACTATTTGTGTGTAATAGGGGAGATATATATATTTTTTCAATAAACATATAACTTAGAAATGCATTGTATATTTTGTTGTTAAGTAACATTAATGATTTAGCCTTTTTGATAAGCAGTTTTCTTTTCTCTTTTTAAAAAGTTTGACACTTACTCCTTTGGTATTTTTATTTTTCCTTAATGTGGTAATGCGTGATATTTAAGAGTTTTTCAGCAATCACAAGCACACAAACACACACTATTGGGGTGGTTCTTGAAGTAAAAGCACTACCAGTAAAAACTGGTAAAATCCACTGGAAAAAATCATTTCCTACTCTCATTGTACAATGAAGTGTAATTTCCTAGCATACACCATTAAGGCAAATCACAGAGAAGAGCCACTTAAAACATGACTCCTCCATGAGGTGAGAAATTCCATGTCAAGTTTTTACTACCAAATATTTGCAACAGATGTAAATGCTATTTCCGTATAACTGAGCTCTTTTTAAATTCAGATTTGATTTTCCTTGAAAGTAAAAAATGACAATTTAGTGTCCTAGGGGCTACTCAAGATACTTTAGTGATTATATTGAACGTAGGGCCAACAGGCATGAAGTAGCAGGGTGTTAAAGAAAGCAACAAACATTTCCCCTCAAAAAAGTACATTATAAATCCTTCCTGTTCAGCAAATATGACCTGACTGCTGCCTTTACTAAATGCAACAGTAGTCATTCTTCTTATCTATTTTTATGCAATGTGGAAAAGCAGATTCTAAAGTTACAGATGTCAGCAGGAGACATTCAAACCGTTGACAGGGATTCATCGTTTACTCTCCTAAAATATTTATGATGCGTTACAACCTCCTTACATTTTTTCCTAGCTGGAGGAAAAACGAAGGCAAGGATAGATCCCACGGAGCAAAATACAGGGCGGTTCGGGACAGACAAGTTTCACAAATTGAATCCTTACCATTCTGACTTGGTGGATCAGCAGCTAAGCAGCTAGATCCAAAAAAAAATCCATATTATACATCAGTCTATTATTCCAGTGAATGAAAAAATCTAATTTAATCTAATTATAAAAGTTATGTAAAAAACTTATAGGATGCAAATATTGCCTGCTATTTTAGTGCTAAGCCTACAGTTCACAATTTGCAGTACACCCATATACAGCTTATACCAGATTATATATTCTCTGGCAATATGTATTTTGCATACTTGTAAGGTATTCTCTGTATTTTGGACCTTGTGTTTTACTTCATTTTTCTCCTGAGGCCATGCGCAGAAATAGCTAATCATTGAAACAAGAGAGATAATAGATATAATAATGTGGTTATTATTATTAGTATTTTTTTATTTGCCATTATTATTAGCAATAGTCGTAGTAGTTTTTTCTTCTATAATAATAACAATAATAATAATAATTATTATTATTATGATTATCCTTTTACCATCACAACACTGCCAATGAGCTGAAATAACACTAATTCAAATGCATCGTCGTCCCTTCACCAACACAAAAGGCAATTGCACTGGATCGAGTTACATTAGTCATTGGTTTTAGTGGAAAGCAACTCAGAGTAATCGCATTTATCACTAAGGTTCCGGCAGGACTGTGTTCTTGTGTCGGGTTACAAAAGGCGTCCTGACTCAATACTGCAACGGGAAGGATACGCTACTATTAAACAGGTGAAACGTTGTCAAAATATAAAATAATGAAATGATGTGCACTCTTTCATTTAAAACATTTAGTTGCACATTTCGGCAAATAAAAACGACGAAAGACAATTTTCAAAACACTGCGCCTGACCTCTCCCTTTCGTGTTGGGTCTAGAGAGTAATACACGGCCCATCGCAACAGATAAAGCCGGAGGAAAATATAACAGATATAATACCAATAGTTTCTAATAATCTACTGGGTCATGGGTCATGGAGATTTCTTCCTTTCAAATATGTAATGTATCAACATTTCATTTGTCATCTTGAAATTGCGCTTAATTGGCCATTTATCCTACGTCTACTGGTGGTGGTTTGATCATCATCAGACGTATATAAATCAAAACCGAAAGTTCTATATAATATTAATACCTAATACAGTAGCCATGTATATTTCCTTGCTATTTTATCTAACGTGTGTTCCTGAAAATAATTGGCGTGTAGTCTACTTAACGATTTATATTAGTCAATATAGGCCCATTTATAAATTTACTATCTGTTATTTATGGTATTTATTTTGGAACTTAGTTTTGTGGGTTAGTAGTTCTGTAGACTAAAATCACGTATGCAGTTTAATGCAGACTAATTGAAATGGCTTCTTGCAAATCAGCGTGTTTTTATATTTTTCCGTATAACTCAGAAACCAAATATTGTCCAACCTAATTTCAGTGGTTTAAAAAAATTGGGATTTGAGTTCATTTTGTCAGCTAATCATTATATATATATATATATATATATATATATAGACAATATATATATAAGGATTAGCTGACAAAATGAACTCAAATGATTATGTGCCTATTTATTAATAATTCCCCTTTCCCATTGTCTATAATAGAAAATGTGTTGGTAGGTGTGGTTGATCGAGCGATTTTGATTATTGAATGCTGAAAATAAATATCACCAAGTTATGAGAGCTGTATTGCATTGTGATTTTGTTTTTGGTTTAAGGAGGTTGAAATTAGGTAAAAGATTATATTTTATATTTATATTTTAGTAAATGCATTACACGATTTACAGGCATTCTTTATTTAAATGCTTTGTGTCTTGTTTTAGATTCTCAAACAAAGACAATGTAGCATAGATGTAGCATACATATGGGAATAAACATCTTTACATTAGAAAGTATATTCGTATAATCGCAAATGTTGTTTGTACACTCAACTAAATACTCCGTGTGTATAATGTAGATAATATAAATTATATCCACGCATGAAACTATGTTCCCGAACTTTCGTAATTTCTTTTGCTTTAAAAGCAATAAACATAATTTATTCGTGATGTTTTAGAAGTCTTAAATCTAACATTGATAGACTAGTTATTGCATGAATTCTATTTTTATTATTGAACTATTGTTGGATTACAATAAACTGGACAGGCAAAACGGACAATTTAGCATTGTTTTTGTGCTAAAGAAGATAAATAATTTATGCTAAAGAATTCAAGAATAAATACATTAAATACAATACAAAGTTTAAATAAACCACAATTATATTTAATGATAATGATTACCCTCACGAAACGTAAGAAGGAAAATCTATAAACAAAACAATGGTTAACGCAAACTATTTTTTATGAATTATTTAATTTGTTTATTTAGCTGACATTATCAAATATTTATGTCTTTTTTTTTAACCCTTTTTTGATTGTTTGCTTTGCTTGACTAAAGCGTAGGCTTGACCTGACGGCTATATTGACTGCTCGAACTATTATAGATGGTACTTATGGACCCGAACAGCTCACCACAACTTTTGTTAGCATTGGTTCATTATAATTATAACAATAATCAATTCCCTGAAAACTTTTCCCCCCTCGACTTAATCAGGTTGTTGCTTCTCTTTTATTGGTCATTTATTAGGATACAGAAATCCAGCGATCAAATGTTCTAAAATTCACAAATTCAGAAATACACTTAGAATGTTGAGATACATATCTACTTTGACAGTTGCGTTATTAATGGGTTTGTATACTGAAAAACGCGTATGTCATTTACTCCTAATTCTGACAAGGGTTTTTTCGTTACAGTCTAGTAACATTAGTCATATTTGTTGACCCTTTTTAAACGATGACCACAAACGGTTAAGTGGAACTCTTTGTTTTTGGATTTCTCATTTACCTGCGAACTTTTCCTTGGCGAATCTGTGACTGCTCTCCATCCACGGGAAGCTGAGACTGCCGAAACCGGGCACCGCGCTGGCCATGGGCGGTGGGACCGCGGCGGTCAAGGGTCTGTGCGCGGGGACACGAATCACCCCGCCGGGTGCGAGCGTCAAGTTCACGCCATAAGAACCGGAGTCCTCAAAAGGCGCAACAATGCCCTGGAAAGTGCCCGGGAGAGCGGTGTAAGGTGCCGTGGTCGCTCCGGTGGGGCTGCCAAGATGGTAATTTCCGCCACTAGAACCCCCACTGGTATCCGAAATGCTCCGGGTGCTGTTCTGTTGAGAACTCTCTGGGTCAGAACCACTAAGAATCTGGTCAATTCCGAAGCTGATGGGTTCGTGTTGAGCGTTTTGAGGAGGCAGACTGGGACCGCTGGGGCTACTACTTGGGGCCGACTCCATCCTTTCTGCCCTTCAGCTCCCAGCGATGCACGACTGAATGCAGACAGTAAGATATTTGTTAGTTATAAAGGGGAAAACGGAGAAGGGGTAGGGCACATCGTAACATGCAGAAAGGAAAAGCACAGGTACTCACCCGTTTTATTTCTGGCTCCGCAAGTAGAGATCAAACAATAGTTCCCGTCCGTTTCAGTGTACAGACGTCCTCTCTGACGATTCCGACTGATCCATCCATCTGCATTTGGAAAACGCCAAGCAAAGTTTGGCAAACCAATTTGGCTCTGCGGGACATTCGCTGTACGGGACCGCTTTCCCTCACGCACCCCTGTTCCACAATTTAATTTAATCTTCCAATATTTCTATTGGTCCACTGAAAGCCCCTGTCACCCCATTGGCTGACATTTTAACAATAACTGGCTAAATCAAATGTGAGCAGATTTAGCGTTCCAACGTGACATCATATTTCAAAAAGCACACACCAGGGCGAATTCATTAAATTGGAGATAAGACGTCTGATCGAGCCACAATATATTGTGATGTCTCTATTATTAAAACATCAATTTTACTATATGAAACAGTTCCTGCTAGTTAAGTATTGTAGTCATTTTAGTTATACAAGCGGTATATAACAATTATTCGGTAGCATTCTAAACGGTTACTATTATCCTATTATTAGACTATCCAATTTTACTCTGTTCCGGATTCTGATATCCTTGTTTTGCACAAACGTGTGCACAAATGGGCCTACTTTACACATTTTCATTGAAGTTTCGTTGTCTGTAAAACTCGAAATTTCAATGGTAGTGAGAATGTACCTTTGTGGAAGAAAAACGCTTTCTTATTAATTTAAGCAAACATAAATGTATGCTTTGAGAAGTCTCTGCTTTTTCTGACAATATATGCCACTATTGTAGATTTTATTGTGTGCGTGTTTTCCACACTGAGTTAAATGCAAACGATTCTCCAAGGAGAAACGCACTCGGATATTAATTTGGTGAATCTATGAATGTAGTCAATGATTTTTCGTGAGAAACTGGAGAAGCTCTGTATTAAAAGCCACTTCCCGCTTTTTTCATCGGTGCGTACAGCTCAAAGGATCTTGAACCATTGATTTGCCGATAGCTTTAAGCGAGAAATAGAGAATCGTTCGCCTTCCCACCTCCACCTGCCGACGCTTGAAACTCACGTCAAATTGTAAATGTGATATCGATTAAATCCAAGATTAAAATATTACTGAGGTATGTTTTATCACGACACTTAAAATAATAGCCTACCCTAAATGATAAGACGTTATAAGATGTTTACCTCCAAAATAACATAACAACAAAACCATATTAACAGGAATTGTTAATATACGCCTGTCAATGTAATCTGCGTTAATACGAGAATATTTTAAAGGTAATGGAGGCACATGTTCGCGCCACTTAGAAGGTCCCGTTGTTCGTGCAGAGAAGAACGTTCTTATTGATACTGACTCAATGTTTGATATTGTTTCCCTTCTAATAATCAAACTTTTATTGATGCCAAGAATAGTGCTTCTATCACCACTACAACAGTTAGGGTATGTGCATTATTAGCTCAACACACAGAGTTAAAACAGAGCTTTCTTTAGTCGACTATATTAACATCAGTATGACTGTTTAATGTATAAGAATCCCAAATTCCAGGAACATCCCCGCTTCTGAGTTTGTACTCAAGGATTGTGGTTATTAAAGTCCCGATTCGATTAAACTAGTAAAGCATTGGTATAGAATCATTTATTTTAATTTTTTTACTTTAAAAAAATATTATCGTACATTGAGGACCCCAAAGGTTGTGTATGTAAATTGGAAAATACCAGAGTATATTAAGAATATAAATTCAGACAAACAAAACTATTTTGTGCTTGTCTTTTTATAACCATAAGCTGTCGAAACCACATTGAATGTTTCTAAATTAATGGCTTACGATTCTGGGGCATTTTATGAAGATACCAACCACTTAAACTGCCATGTGCTGCGATTATGAAAACTTTATTATGCCTTTATTTATTTATTCACCAATCAATTCCATTTATAAAATATTCATGTTTTGTCATGCTTTGTGCGTAGAAATTATGTATCTTGTTTTGTGACGGCGGTTGAGTGTGACAGGGGCACCATGTTTGTTTCTGTAGTGACAATTTCCATTCCACGGTCTAATTCAATCAGAGCTCCGGGAAACCCGAGCTGTGGACAGCGGATCTAAGTGGTTGCTTGTAATCCGCTGCGTAAAGGCGATTACATCCCCTTGGCCTGGCCGCCACGTTTGATTAGCTCCAGGGAATTGAAGTTGGAAAGGAGCAAATCCGTTTACTTTGAAGTACTTGATAGTTTAATAGACCATTAGCGCCGACGCTTAAAAGCACCGCTTCTCCAGGGTGGGGGAGCCACGCGCCCAGTGGCTATAAAAGTTTACGTCACCCTTAAGCGGTTGTCACTAAAACTGCTGTCTTCAGTCTGTCCACCTGTGTGGTGAATAAACAGAAATTACGCTCGCTGTAAGTTCATTTTTATCAAATAATGAAAACAATAATCATTATTTTTGTTTGAGGTACCTGTCTACAATTGTATCATCGATTTGTTTCACTATTTAGCCATACAGTAATTTGTCTTTAGCCTGTGTTGTGTATCACGGGCTGCGCAAAGGTTTGTTTGGCGTACAAATTTTAGGAAAAAAAGAAAATTGGAATTGATTGCTCACGTGTGTGCAGAAGCTTGGTTTGTAGCGGGCCTAAACTTTGTAAATCAGGACATGGTTGAAGGCGAAGAATGTTGGTTAGTGGGACTGTGAGACTGCTGGGCTTCAAGGAGGGAGGCCAGATGTCAAACATCAGCCGCCTTAGTTACGCCTTCGGATCCTCTTCCCTTCACTTTGAATGTCACGTTTAATGTTTTGTATCACTGGAAAATTCAAGGAACCAATAGTATTCACTAAAACAATTGTGTGATTTTAGCAGTAGGATGTTGTAGAAAAAAATAGAAAAATGTGAGTTAAAAAAGATCTAATTTCTAATTTCACATTTAATTAATATTAATACTGTTTTTATACTGTACCGGTACACTAGGAGTGGCGCTTTGTAGTGTCATATTTGAAGAGCTTCTCGTAATTTTATTATAATTGTATGTACGAAAACTGATTGTTACACAAATAAATTTGTACCTTAATACATTTCAGATTTCTGGAATGATTTGAGATGGTGGTACTGCAGATGTAAAAATAAATAAACAAAAGGATAAATGAATAAACCAAACGAAGCAGTTGACATTCTTAGAGCAAGAATGATTTGCAGATTTTTACATTGTATCGTAGCCCTGACTAAGACACTCAATCCTATGGTGCTCTGGACACGGGCCTGGACTGTGAACGCGCCCTATGAGAAGCGTCTGCTGGCGATGAAAAAGAGTCACGGAATCACTCTGTGTGTTGCACTGACGAAAATATAGCAGTCTGTATCGGTTTAAGCCTATAAATAAGGTCAACCCAACAACCCGGTGCTTTATTATTATAACGGTCATAACTGGATTTAATGTGGCTCAAACATTTTTCTGGTTTTGTTAGCAATTGCGCATTTATCAAACCCCTCTTTACCTTATGGAAATTCACAGATGTATTAGCCAATACGAATTCATGCTGTTGTTTTATGTTTATCTATAATAATGCTTACAACAACGACATCAACAACGATAATAATAATAATAATAATAATAATAATAATAACAACAACAACAACAACAACAACAACAACAACAACAACAACAACAACAACAACAACAA
>JAOVYW010064797.1:0-18374 GCA_025775045.1 Hiodon tergisus
CTCTCTCTCTCTCTCTCTCTCTCTCTCTCTCTCTCTCTCTCTCTCTCTCTCTCTCTCTCTCTCTCTTTCTCTCTCTCCCTCTCCCTCTCCCTCTCTCTCTCTTTCTCTTTCTCTCATTCTGTGCCTTCAGGAAGCTCTGTGATAAAATCTGTGTTGGTATTTTGTGGGTCAGTGCGATTTAACCTGCCACTTTTCAGTTCTGACATTTAATCTATTCTCATAAATCATTTAGAGGCCGTATTACTCTCTAATTATTTTACTAATCACACACACGCACACACACACGTGCATGCATGGAATACAAAATCAAGCACGAAAAAGGCAATGTAAGTGCAGGGCGTTAGTGTCGCCAACTGACTGATGTACTGTTCAGGATGAAAAAGGCCAATTATCAGTGGACAGCGAACAAACCCTTAACATAAACTTTCCCAAGGCCATAACCCTGACAGAACTGGCGGCCAGAGATCTGCAGGAAAACTGACCCAGACATCGTGGCGTCATGGGCAATCATAATTTCAGCTATGGTGTCACAAAGCAAACGCTCCTGGTTTGTGTCAGAAGATCACAAGAGGCGTTGTCAACTTTGATTCACCGCCAAAAACCGGTTGATTGACAGCTCCTCATTAGACAGTCAATTACTTTCGGGAAATGACAATAAGAAATGAATAACCAATGGAGTTGGGTGCCCCACGTGGGTTAATTTGCAACCTAATCATTTGGTTTTATTAAACCCAGGAGCAGCAGCCTCTGATGGCTTTGAACGTTCCAAAGCTGTGCTAGGATTAGCACCTCGCCAGACGCACCCTGAACGAGCAATAGGAAGCAGTAAATTGAGTTTATACACCCTGTATAGCATCTTTAGGCAGTTGTGTCTTACTAATTATGGACTCCACTGACCTCATGAAAACTTTTCCAACCGCCCTTACGTCTGAGTAGTGGGAGAACAGCTATCACGACTCTCAGGAGTCAGGCTGCTCCGTTTGTAGGTTTGTTTGTTGTGTCAGGGTGGATGGATTTGGTCTTTTAAATCCCTCTATGTTTCCCTCTGAAAAATAAATGAAGGGCATTGAAAAGACTTCTAAGGAGTGACTATAACTCTGGCAGAGGATCCTTGGACACTGGATCTTTGTTTAGATATATATATTGTTGTAGAATTATTTAATTTTTTAACAGCAGCCTATGGTATTATCGTCTGCTGTCAGAAAAATCTCTGGGCCAATTGATATAATTCTACACCATGCTGCAAATGTTATTATTATTAAGTTACGGTTCATTTATGATAACAAACTGCTGCACCAAGGTCGTATGTTATGTTACTTATGATATTGAATGACAGTTAGATGTTTTCTTATATGTTTATTAGACGTATTTCTGCAAACAAAATGAGTAATGCTTTGCAGACTGGTTTCCTTGTATCATATTTATATGCCAATGTCTACCTCTCTATCTCTCTATCTCTCTCCATATATATATTAATAGTTTGTTTTTTTTATATTTGGAATCGCCAATTAGTTTAGTTATTTTCTCCCCTATCCCTAAGTGGAACCGTCTCGTCAGTATATATAGTACTGGAGGAAGTACCACTAGTCTCCTCCAGTCCTAGTCGGCAGTCAAGCCAACCATATCTTTTACGCTCCGCAGGCTATACAGCCCACGCAAGACGTCCCATTGGACGAGAGGGCTGCCCGTCTTGCCGATAGGACACCGTTAGGAGACACTGGTCAGCGATACGTTGAGAGAAGCCCAGCCGATTCAAGTGAAAAGACAAATGACATGAGCTAGATTTTAACCTGCGAAATCCAGCTCAGTCTGTACTTGAAAGAGAGACTTTTCCCACTCAGCCATTCAACACTGTATATTTTATTTACACAGTTCAAGAATCATACTTAAACTGTAAAACCCTATCAGCCCTCCGGTCATGGGTTCATCTTCCAATCATTACTCCACACAACTATACATCTCTATCACCTAATTATGAACGAGAGAAGGAACCTTGCTCAAGGACAGTGTCCCACATTGGATTAAAATCTATTACCTTTAGGTCCAAAGTCCAATGATAATATGCAGTTTACCAGTATTTGTTGACATGATGAACAGGGCATCTTAATCAGTGGCACGTAGCAATTTTCCTTATTATTTCTGGAATTAGCACAGAGATGGCTGCTGTTGTATAGCAGCAGAAAATTTGAATGATGCAACAGAGGTGCAATGCGTTTCCTTTGTCCAGGCTCCACATATGATTGGCTGTGTTTTTTTTTATTTAGACTGTACTTACTGGATAAGAAGGGCTCTTTTTTAAAGAGGAAGGGCTTTAATAACTCAGTAGTTATTTCAGCAGCTTCGGTTTGTTCGGGAAAAAAGTATATTTATTTTGACATCACTGAAATACTTCATGTTAACATATCTTCATACTCAATATTTAATTTCATACTATCAGAGCAGGTTTTCCCCTCTGTCTCTGGGGTCCCGAACAGTCTGGGTATCCTAGCAACATTCATAGTGACAAAGGAAGATCAGAGAAGCTGCTTATTAACCTGTTGCTATGACTACAGAAGAAGGCAAGAACTCACATGAAGTTCGAACTCTTTCTTGAAGGGTCAGTTTACTTAGATGATTAGCTAGACAGAACGCTTCAAAATTTCATGAAAGGCATAATCAAAAGAAAACCCTAACCTATTACATTTTGTTGTAATAGCACATTTCAAGAGATTATCTTAGTTCTATTTATGGATTTTGGAATCGAAAAGACCATGAAAAAAGAAAGCTGTGTATTTTATTTGTTTTGAAAGGTTGGATGGCTATATAAAATGCATACATGCAAAGACACAAATTACACTTTTAAAGGACAAATTGCATCTCATGTTATATCAAGCTCCCATTCGCAATTCCCCCCCCCCAACAGACTGGGGAGTGACAAATGCTTTGTGTGTTCAACATGAAGGAAGGGCGCAGACTGGACTGCTGTTATTGCAGCAAAATCAATGCATTTTTAACAGCCGCAATTATGAGCAACGCTGCAATTCATCATGAGATTTGCATGAGGTAATTGTGCCGGCACTAGCTACTGATGCATTTTATTACATTTCAATTATGAATGGAAACCAACGAGGAAAGTCATTCTATCCAGCACAAGAGGGGCCACCTGCCTTCTATGTTCTCATGAATATACTCATGAGAAGAAAAACCCACCACGTAATTGTTTTATTTCTCATCCAGTCAACATTTAAATGTTCCGTTAGAAGTAATGACGAATCCGAGTGAAGGAACCAAGAGCATGGCACACACAAGCACACTTCATGCCTATTCATAGTTCCTGTAATGCGTTCACTGCCACCGAAAATGAATTACGACGTCTATATAAAGCCTGCGAGAGACTTCTCGGAGGTTTTTCCTGGCCACGGCTTTTTTTAATTAACATCAGAACCAGCTGCGCTTTGATTGGGAGAATGGAACATATCGAGGATTCTATATTATTGTTTTAAGGAAATGTGTCATTGTAAAGGTTATCCAATCATCCAAACCTATACGGACAGAGTGTGACCAGTTCAGATGGTTTGACTGTGCGTTTTCCTCAATCAGGGTGTATTGCATGGGCTTAAATGTCAACCTGGCTGTACAGGTTTTTTATTTATACTGACGCTGCGTAAAGGTCCTCTCAACCTGCCACCAGTCTTCCTACCAAAGGTCCAGTTTGCTTGCTGCTGAAAACAAAAACGCTCTAAACATAAGGGGGAAAAAGTGTCTGCTAATTAGGAAGGCCCGGGAAAAGCACAAAGTATCTGCACTGCGTGACCCATTGAACTACGACCGCAGCGCAGCCACGGGGAACAGAACATCTGCGTTCGAGAAGGGTCGCAAACACGTTGTATGGGGAGCATTTTTAACCACGATGCTTTCTCAGTGTGGGAGTGCAAGCGTCTCTGCGCCATTCAGGAACACAATAAACAATAGCTGCTCTTTTACGTTTTAAAGGCAGCTTCTGCTTTTCACTGCCATTCAGATCTTAATTGCAGTCATCAGCACATGACAGAAGGAATCATCCTTTCACAAGGGGATGAAAAGAAAAGATCATATGCGATTCAACAGGAATTATATCTCGAATAACGTCCGTTTAAGAATAGGCGAGATATAGTTTGTAATTAATTAATGATGGTAATGTTTTTGGGGGTTTTTTTTCTAATCAAAGATATTTTCATTGAATCAGTCTAAATCTGAAGGAAATATCTTTTACATAAAGATAGATAAAATGTTTAATTTGTGTTGTGCAAAAAAGAAAGTTGAATGGATGTTTGAATAAATAAAAAAAATCTACATTAAGCTACGTCAATTATTTTTTAAATGTTGGTTGTCCATTGTAGGGTCAGCCTTACCTAATCCACAGCTTTAAAACTCTCCAGTCAAAACATACATGATGCATGAGAAGCTAACCGGCAACTCCTGCGCTTCAAGGCTTGGTTTATTCCATTAACGCTCTAATTCTCATGCCTTACCACAATCAGCACCATGTCAGCCAATCCCTGTGGGAAGGAGAGGGTACTTGTTTATTTTTAAAAACTACAATTATTTTTCCTTTTATTTTTTTCATCCTGATTTTTATATCGTCAATTGTGCCATTGCCTTTCAGCTCCCTGCTCCCCCACCCATAATCAGACACAACATTGTTTACAACACAAGGGTCTGGACCCTACACAATGTGTCGCTAGCATTTATAAATTCCACTCAGACGATCAGCAGGATTGAATAGGGGTTTGAGTCTCGCCATGGTAAAAAGCACTTCACTAGCCCATTTCTAAGAGTATTTTATTATCAGCAGATAATCAACACTTCATAGTTCTGCATCATATAATTTACAGTTCTGTTTCTCAATCATGTTCACATCAGGTACGTCTGTCTCTCCAGTCAAAGCAGGAATGGATTGCAAAAAACTGCGAACAATGCTTCGATCTTTCAACCAGCTACATTAATGAAAAACAAAAGTAACTTTTTTGCACTAAACTAGGACATGAAATCATTGAAGCTTTTCAGGGTTCGGTACCTTTCTCTAAGAATATGTTTCTGCCATGCAGCCTTGGTCAAGCTTATGCACGCCTCACATGTGTCACTCTGTCTGTCAGCCAGGGCTTCCATTATGTGGAGCTGTGGCAGGAGAGTGGTGCTTCACATTGCCAGATTCGTGATCATCTGCAAGCCACCATGCTCTCCTTTTTAGCTTTCTATTCAAAGGTATGAGCTGTGACCCTACCATAGATGGAGGGTCTATCATCAGCACCCTTGTGAGAGAGCCACTGCCCTCCAATAAACAGAGAACAAATGCCGCGACATCGTGGGCTTAGGTAGGAGAACAGTGCAGCGTGTGGGCGTGGCGAGCCTCAGTTGGAGGATGTTTTAGCCAGATTAGTCAGACTGCTTCTTTGTTTCACGTGCACATGTTTCTGTGGCCTACTTCATACGTTATCTGGCCCGGACGGACCTGGAAGACGCGCTGACCAGCAGGACAAGTGGGCGGCAAGAGCGATGAACAGGACGTGTCCTTGGCTGGAGCACCAGGGAAAACTGGTTCCAGATGACGGCTGCCAGACGCAATAGAGGAGTGCAGCTGGGCCCAGAGCCGTGAAGGGCAGCACTGGCCACGGCTGCAGAGCAGACCAGGACGCTTCATGCCTACTCCACCAGATAAGGGCTGTGCCTGTTAATGTCCTGGGCCGGTGTGAATTTGTTGCTGTGTGACCCGTTGTGCAGAACGCTGGGGTTTTTCCAGTTCCAGACAGTGACAATGAAGTGGGACTGTGGCAGTGCTGGTCCCGCAACAGGACAAAGAGAGTGCCAATCTGCAGAAACAGAGAAAATTCACAGCTGAGGCCCGCCGCAGTTTGCTTTGTTACTATTATTGTGTTGGGAAGCTTGAGCCTTTGGCGACAGCTAAAGGGCTGCAGAGATCCAAGGCCTGGTTCCTTACTATTTCAGTCTATCATGACATGCCAATCAATCATTCTTTTTCATTTGCTGCCACATGGAAGATCTGGGTATCTGTTAAAAAAAAGGGCTGTGTGTGTGTGTGACCAGGGCTTCTAACGACTGAATGGTATTGCAATGGATTCGGAGGTTTTTGCTGTTTTCCACGAAAGTGTACATTTCTATTGGTTTCTTTGTCACGTGTTCTTGAATGAAATGTTTTTATTTATAAATTGCATTTTTGTATTTAGTGTTTCAGAGCTCAGTTTCGCTAATGTATTCATTTAAAAAAAAAAATGCTTCTCTCAAAAGTTGCTCTCAAAGGCTTTGTTGTATGTCTAATGAATTTTAATGTCGAAAATACTTTTCAAAAATAATAAAAACACAAAAATTGGAGAAGAAATGTGTTTTGGTTGTTGTAGAAGAATTCTGAAGGCAACACATTCATGTTCTGACATTACCCCTGTTATTTTACATCCCCACTGACTGTACAACACATACATCCACTGTTTGTTTGTTCGGATACTGCGTGGTAAGGCCCTGCATACATACTACAGGAGTAATGTTACATATTACGGAAATCAGAGCCCCATTGCACTATAATTCATGACACAGAATACCACCAGAACACGACAGAGCTCAGACAAGAATTTCTGACGTTAATGGAATTTGTGTCCAGGTCTTAAGATCACTGTTGAAAACACCTGGGAGTGGTGTAGGGAGGCAAAAACTGTGTCGTTTTGTGCAGGGTTAGTCCCAGCTGGAGAAAAACCGAGGAGAGTTTCAGAGACTTCTTCACCATGAGTGTGTATTGTAATACTGCCCCCAAGAGCTCAAACCGCTGAAAGAGCAAAGAGCTTTGGAGAGTAAACATTCCAGGCAGAAGTCAATTGGATTGATTGTTATTTTGGTTGAGTCTTTTTGTAGTAAATTCAAAAGCATCCCCTTTATTCAATACAGCTGTGTCCTCTGCATAATATCCCAATGTGCAGTTCGATTAACGTGTTAACAAGTAGAAATACCCCTTCCAGGTTGGGCCTGCGGTTTTCATACATCACACTATCCTTTGGTTAATGTTATGTATTGGACATGAGACTGAGAGGTAGCAGACTCCAAGTCTCCCAAATTAATCTGCTGTTGTGCTCCAGAGAAAGATACTTAACTTGAAATGCTTTGGTACATACCAAGCTGTAATTTGTAAGCTAAGAAAGTTGTGGATAATGGATAAGAGCATCGGCTAATTTAAAAAACAATTTTTTTAGTTTTCCTTGTTAGAATAAAAAAAAAAAAATTATGATTAATTTGGATTTGGAATCCTCTTGTGCAAATGCATTACAACTAACGCCACCACACATGAAGGTTGAGAAATTATGACTAGTCTTCTCCAATCCTAGTCACCGTCCAAGCCACCCATTTCTTTTACACTACCCCCGATCGGAAGCAAGGCACATCCCTTTGTACCCAAGGAAGCTGATTGGTTGGTGGTGAGCCAAAAGAAGCCCTGCCACTGTACTCTCCTATTCACTAAGCAAATCCATGAGATGGATTCAAACCTGCGAGATCCAGCTAATACGGCTCAGTCTGTGCTTGGGTGGGCACCTTTACCGGGGGGAGGTGTTTTTTTTCAACGTTGTATCCAGTTGTTAGGGACAGTCACTAGAATAAAGACCTTGTGGTTCTGTTGAATTCTATGTTCAGAAGGACTTGACTCCACTCAGACAGTCCTGTCAGCCCTATTGAGCGAGATTGGACGCCTTGCCCAGTACTGTCCATCATATTTTTATGGAGCCTCTCAATGTTTCAGCGGCTCGACCTCAGCGGCAGCCTGGGGCAAGTAAAAGCAAAGAGATGGAGGACTGGCCTTGAAAGCAGAAACTTTTTGCTCCTCATTGCAGGCATGCTCTCCTCACTCAAGTGGATGAGTGGAAGCAGCAGAGGCCAAATCACGTTGCCTTTATTTAGACTCTGTCAGGCAGTGCCCTGCTGTCACTTTGACTCAAAGAGCAGCGCGCAGGCACTCTTAATTTAGACAGGCCTTTATGATGAAGGTGTAACTATACAGTGCGCTTCGTCCAGTAAAAGGTGTTCAGGCGCTCTTTTCTCTCACATTCTCCTTTTCTTGTCCTTGTGATTATATTTCTTTTTTTAAGCCCCTCCGTCTCCGGCATCATCTAGGACCTGTGGCCTCCCACGTCCCTGCACTGTAGAGGGGGGTCCGTAACTCAGCAACGCACCTAGCAACCGCTCCTCGTAACCATGGATTATAACCTGTTGCCAAGGGAGACACAGAGATGGAGGATTGATATTCTGAAATAATATTTTAAAATATAAACGAAATAAATAAAATATGCCCCAGGCCATACATAATAAGTGGTAATTGTAAATGTATTTATTTGTCGTTCTCAGATTTGTCATCCCACTACGTTTTTATTTGTTATTCGGCATTTTATTTAAACTTTTATATGCTGTATAAACTTGGGCTGATTGCTCCTGCCCCAACAATTTAACCTGGTTGCATTAATAGCTAGTGAAAGACCTATGAAAGCCGTTGCATTCTCTCTTTGCTATCCCCGAAAGCCTTCACACAAATGACCCCAGTTCAAAACAAAAGTCATGCACTCTGTTCTTTGCCATTGTGTTGCTTAAGAAGGTGTGTATACTAATGAAGGCAAACTGTACTAATGAAGGTAAACTATACAAACGATTGCAAAAAGGCAAGGAACTGAATGAAATACAGTATGGGTTTACATGTTGCTGATCCCAACATCACACATGGATCAGAGCAGGTCGTTAAGATGCCTAGTGGTAGCAGAACGGAAGCACCCATTGCCCCGCCACGGGTACCTCCACCCCCCACAGCCACAGCCAACTGGTGACTCAAAGTTCATCTGAGCGAGTGCTTCTGCAGAGAGTGCACACAAGGACTCCTTTGTTTGCTTATCTCACTCTCCTGCTGTTGGATCTGAGATGTGACACAAGGAGCAGGAAAAGGCACCGTTTAGATCTCGTGCCATCCTGAAAACGCATGCGCTGTGTTTTGTTTTGTGTTTTTTTTCGCCTTCGTTGTACTTTACTGGACGCTGTGTTGCGTCTTATCTGGCTCACAATTCCATGAGCTTTTGTCATTATAAAATAACATTAAATGATTGAATTTTTATTCAAATTTGTAGGTAGACTAACCTGAAGTTACAATGTGTGCTCTTATGACATTCTGTTCTGTTCTGTCTTTCTGAAAGGGAAAGCAAACCAGCCTTCCTTTGGTCTACGGGGAGGAATAACCAGCGCACTCACAGTAAATAAAATTCTGCTCACTCTCAATCTATCAGAAATCCTCCACTCCCCCTTCTCCACACCTTTGGGCTCTGCTATAAAAACCCTTTCTCCCTTCAGCGTAGATAAAAAAACACACACACACACACACACACACACATACACACTCACACACACACACACACTCTCTTTTCTCTCTCTCCCTCACTTCCTGCCTCTTTGTGTTTGTGTCCTTGGTGCATGCTTTTACAACCTGATGATTATATGAACCCCTAATTTTCCATCAGGCTGTCTCAATTACAGCACACATGGACTAACATCCTGCAGAAGAACGTGTGGACATGAAAGCCGGCAATTCCCTGCTGTGGCTGCCCGGGCTCTCGGAGGCACACTAATAATAACCTGCCTTTGGCGGCCGGCTCTCGGTAATGTGGCTGTAATGACCCTGAAAAACCGTTGGCTCATAAATGCGCTGGAGTGGAGCGCCCTGTTCCATGTCACTCTTACTCAGGTCTCGCTTCTGGAAAAATTTCTGCTGGATTCGTCCTTCCCTTTAACCACAAAAATAAATAAATAAATAAGATATTTTTGCCATCGCACAACGTTTTCAGCTTAGCGGTCGCTGAAATAAAACTATTGTTTGCATTTTAATCAAAAACTAGAAATGTTAATGCAATCTGGGACTCACAGTATGCCATTTCCAGTGTAGGTGCAGTTATTTACAGATGCTGTATCACCCTGGTGAGAGAAATGTCTTTGGCAAGACTAGGTAAACACTGGAAACAGCTAGAGGTTAATACAGGGCTTGATTGTAATTACACAGCTTTCGGTGGAAATCCTTTCCCTTTCATGTAACTCCCATGTGATTTCCCTCACCTTAGGCCATTGTAATTCCCCTAGGGGGTTCAAATCTCCTGCATTTTGTTCTTCGGTTTTTGCAGAACATCTAAGCCCTTAAAGCAATGTTTCCCGACCGGTGTGTAGTCAGACATGACCAGGTGTGCTACGGAATTTCTTTGTAAAACAAGTAAAAATAATGAATGTAATATCGTTTCTTCTAATACCAGTCGTCAATGCATATAACGCGCGTTTCATTTGTGCTGGATCACGCGTCTCTGACTGATCACGTGATTGGGGTAATCACAATCTCGTCCTATATGAATGGGGTGTGTTTTTTGTTTGTGTTTTTTGACCTACCTAAACGTACATTTGTGGCGGTTTCAAGCCCGCACATACAAACTAAGGGCTCTTTTTAAAAAAGGGTGTGCCTGATATTCGAAATAACGGGGGAGGTGGGATTAAGCACCTTATTGTTCATTATATTATTATTACTTCGTGGAAGTATTTCGTTGCACTGAAAAAGATAAAGATAAACTCAAACTTAAGTGAGAGATCGTTCCACTAAACTCGTTTGTCCATGGGTCCGTCTTGATCTTCATAATATTTAGAAATGTTTTATCCTTGTTAATTGATATCTTATTATTATACGATATTCTTGTCATTTAATTTATTAAAATATATAGTATGCTATTATAAAAAATAAAAGCATATTTTGCAGCACTTTAGCTGTGACTCAGAGAAGGTTGGTAATTCTTACACAGCAGCACCATCCTGTGGCAATTTGAAGTCCATAACCGTGGAATTCTATTTCTTAATTGAAAGATTACATTTATGACGCTTCTATCACCCAATTTACTATTCTTGCAATTTATCAAATTATAAATATAAACGTATACCCAGATTATATAGATACATTTGTTCCATAAATGACATTGTATGCGTCTAAATGCCTCTGATATATTCAGTAATACAATATTTATCAATATTTTAGGACCTAATATTGCACAGTGAAATGTACATTAAACATTTAAAAAGTTAATCAATTACAAAATGTATAAAGTAGTGATTCGGTTAATGTAGGCTATATAAAATTAAAAGTATTAAATTTAAGTTTACGTTACATCTTTTGACAAGTCAGTAGATGTAGGCTGGGACCGAGTCAAAACTTTGGCAAACTTTGACTTTTTTTTAGTAGAAGTTCAAACCAAAATAAAGGTATTAAATACAATTTTATTCGATGCGATTAGCGCGGTTTCAAAGTTTGAATTGGTCCCAGTCTTAGTTTGACGCGCCAAGTGCTGAATGAGCGTCTTCCAGAAGGGGGCGGCGTTGACTATTTTTTGTGCTCCACTATGTTCGCAAGCAAAGATACACAAATAAGAACACGTAACATTTATTTTATTTTATTAACCTTACCCTTGTTTTATACGCGTGATAATGCAGCGAGCTGACAGCTGTTCCCTTGTCAGCTGAGTGAAGATTTTACAAATTATGATTTACGACGAAGATTGTTTATGGGAACATGACACTACACTGATATCTTGGTGAAAGTGTTTTTTTTTTTTAACTCCAACGATTCAGGCTACCTAATGGATGCAGCAGTTATATGTGTACATTGGACATGCTTTCCACGTAGAACTGATGCTATACTGTTCGGCTATTTGTTTTACTATTATACTTAATCTCATGTTGCTAATTAATAGA
The DNA here is from genome assembly GCA_025775045.1 of Hiodon tergisus. Classification (NCBI taxonomy): domain Eukaryota; kingdom Metazoa; phylum Chordata; class Actinopteri; order Hiodontiformes; family Hiodontidae; genus Hiodon; species Hiodon tergisus. The sequence continues at coordinate 11,767 of JAOVYW010064797.1, forward strand.
ACCAAAGATTTTGAGGGCAACCCTAAGATACAAAAGGAGGCATATAAATACTCATAAACAAATGCACGTTCATGGATTTCCATTGAAACCGGGATTGAAGGAGAGGGCGATGTCTGTCTACTCGTGGCTAACCTACCACCTTGGACATGTCGATGATTTCGTTCTAAATAATGATTAATGAGGCTGTTGTGCATCGTCACGTAAAAACTCGAATTTCTCCTCCTGAACCTGCAGCCATACAGGTGCCGGTAAAGGCGAGGGATGCATACATTTTCCTGATTGTATTTTATACAAATACTGTGCTTCCCACATTAAAAGCCTAGTAAGAAGACAAGATGCAACGAATCTAATGGAGACGCTGCTGTTTAATATTTACTTCAACGAGAGAAACAAGAGTTACTAGGTGTGGTACATAAATGGGCAGAATTCCGTCCGTTTCTGTGGTCACATTTAATACACTTCTCTTTTTTTTTAACTTAACATTTAATGTGCAAAAACCTCAGCACAAAAAAATCACTTGATTATTTTTACATACAAGGTGGAAACGTAAAAAAGTTAAAATCTGCTTGAAAGACATCCAGAACAACACATTGCTGCCAACAGTGAAGGTTGGATGCATTTTGAAAAGAATCCAATAAGGACCTAGGAATTAGATTTTGGCAAGTTTGCGCCTTTTCAAAGAGATGCGTATTTGGTGAAGGCATGAAGTTAATCAGTTTAGGTAAATGTACAAATAAATTAGTACTGTAATGTTATTTTGGGGGGAAATTGTTTGTGAACCATGTTCTTCAGTGCAGGTCATGAGCCTTGATCTGTGAAATGTTCAATCCAGTTACTGACATAAATAGATCTTTTTTTTTTTTGTAGAAGTAGAGTGTCAGCCAACATGATTTCCTTTAGTTTCAAACTCAACAAAAAGAGATAACGTGAATGGGAGTTTATTGGCCTGCATACCGCAGTTTATTCACCTGGACAGCATGAAGAAATGAAATCGTCTAGTCATTAGTAGTCTCCTGGTGAGATTCGACCAATCTTCTATATTTTCTGGATGTGCTGCAAAATCACAAAGCAAACGTCACATTGTTTTTAGTATGGGATAATGTTAACTTCTATCATATATTGCTAGGAATATTGTCTTATCTTGATTGCCAATAGAAGATGCTGATGTGCATTATATATATATATATATATAAGTGTGTTGATACTAATCATCTTTTAAGGTGATTCTATTTCATTTCAAGTTCCATTTTTCAGTACTTACATGGGTTTATGCTGGAGCAAGTTTTTCTTTTTTAGTTCTGTTCTTGAGCATGGTCATCTGTGATGTCATAGCCATTATATATATATATATATATATATACCTGTAATCGTCTAATTTAGGTGCCACATATCAAACATCACTGTATTTTGTCCTGGTAATAACTTTTAATTCACACACTCATTCACATCTGTGCTCACCACAGGGGATGCCTGACCATATGTCTCATAACAGCAGCAGATGTTCTCATCCTGGTATTTGTGTGGTTCTATCACAGAGGACCACCAAAAAGTGCTCTTCTTCGACAGTCTAGTGTGAGACTATAACCAGTGATATGATTATTTTCTCTTTTTGTTGTTGTTGTTGTTGTTGTTGGATGATACAAGATGAGCTTACTATCCTTGCAGTTTATCTTAAGCTGTCTGAAAAAATGTGTCACAGATACTATCTTGGAAAACTTTGGTTCGTGCATTACCGACTTCATTTGTGTAAAATGACTCATTGTAAAATGACACAAGGTTATTGTGTAAAATGACACAAGGTTATTGTGTAAAATGACACAAGGTTGAAGTTAGCAATGTAACAGTCCTTTCATTTTCAATGGGGGGAACATACAGAGCTGATGCAATGGCGTACCCAGCACAGCGTGGGTTCCAGCGCCTTTGTGTGCAGGGGCAAATAGTTTGACCGATGGTCACGCTAGATTCCGGTTCTATAAGAACCATTCACAAATAGAAGGATAAGCTGACATAAGCCTTTATGATTTGTTTTTTTTTGATTAACATATATGGGTATGTAGGCTAAGGTTGATTTAGCGCAATGTAACGTGAGTTCAAGCTGACAAGTAACTCGTTCTTTATTAAAAAGCTTGTAATAGCCAGAATTGCTTGTTTTTTACGCACATGGATGAAATGTCACCAGTGCACAAACATGGCTTTCAAGTTGGTTAAAAAAAGGTACCATAACTGAATTCTGATATCGTAATGACCCTGCCTGGCAAGCGCACTAGGGAAGGGACGTTTGTGCCCTAAGGGGCTTTCTATCTGTTTAGTCCATGTTGCGTAAACCTTAATTTATACAATGCAGTGGCAAGGCAAAATCACGCCCAGGCAGACGTCCGCAGCTGCTAGGTTAGGGAAGGACCATGGGTTTGTTGTTTTGGCGTGGTCCAGGCTTAGTGCTTTTTTACAAGAGAGGGATTTTCATAAAACTGTACCAGTATCAGAGCAAAAGCCCGCAAAGCAGACTGAAGCCTGGACGCTATGACGGTCAGACGTCCTGGGAGGCTTACTGAGATAAAATCCAGTTCACCACTGACACTCAGGAGCCTCTGTGCCACCATGTATGCCTCGCAGTGCCCCTCTGCTTAAAACAAGCAGGCCTAGATGGTGGAGGAGTTACTTGTGCGACCGTGAGCATATCAAATCCTGAACAGTCTAACACTAAAGGGGCTTTCATATCGCCACCCCCCACCATAGAGACAACCCATGGAGAACCAGCCATCCGTCTGCTGGTGGTTAAACCCAGGTCTTCCCCTGACCTCCCAAATACCCCTCTGGGAGCCTTGAGTTCTCAGAGCACCTTCAACCTGACTGGTGACGCCAGCTTCATGCCACCTGTGTGCCTATTCTGAACCAAGGACAAAGAAAAGGGTTCCCCCTCACAGGTTCCCCCTCACCGGTTTCCTGTCACAGGTTCCCTCACACAAAAACAATAGAATTGAAAGCAAGCAAAGAGCAGTGAGAGGGAAGGTAAATAGACAAATTAGACAACACATCTTTCTCCACTTTTCCCTCAGAGTAAGTTCTTTCACTTCGGATCTCTCCCACGCACCAGGCACCTACTGAGGAAACAGACCGGGTCTTAAATATCATCGCAATCATAGTTTTATTTCCCACAGGTGCCGGTGGGCTTTCCTCTAATCAGCACCTGCATGCACAACAGAAAGACGCATTATTAAGAAACTAGTTAATGTGAGTATATCTTTAAGAGGGGATATTTTGCAGGATTTTAAGAGAGGCTACGCATTGATGTTTTTAAAAGCATGGTCAAGGAATTTAATCTGCATTTGCATCTATACAAACTCTATATAAAGTTTGAAAATATCTATGCAAAGTGCATGTTGTTTCTTTAATAAAATGCTGTGCACCCTCCAGCAGTACTGTCAACAAAAATGTCAATGACATCGCCACAGGCGCCCTGGACAAATCCGAGCATGAAAAAGAAAATCAACAAAATGGCCAACCTTCACATCTGAATTCCAGTCAGGAATTGTCCATTAATCAGTCAGGGACAGTGAAACCTGTGAGGTGTGTTGAGCTGGTAAATGTTTACGACAGAGTAAACAGCCTACGCAGTAAAGGAGTAGCATGGAATGGTTGGGAAAATTGCCTATGCTTTGAAGAGAGAGCTATGTAATGCGACTAATTGATAAATTAGGTGAACAGAGGCTGTTCTTTGGGGAGGGGTAGACGGATTAGGTCTGGTGCTAATGATTCATCTGAGTTTATGTGTTTTAGACGATTCTAATCTAGAACGTTCAGCTTTTCAGAAACAAAACATTGCCATTAGAAGATGCTGATGTGCGTTTAAGCTCTGCTTTTGAAATAAAGGTTGCACTGGGTTCGGTTATTTCTTTATTTATAAGTGAGTTTGAGTTTACATGTGCGACGGAGGCTGTGTGTGGTAAGTTCATGGACTGTGAATATATGTGCGTGTGTGTGTTCGTGTGTGCGAGCCAGTGAGAGAGAGATAGTTTGGTAGTATATACGCTTGTGGCATCTCGTGTGCGTACGTGTGTCGACGGGGGTTCTGTGCGCAGAGCGAATGTGCGTTCGCTACCAGGTTCTGGTAAATTGCAGTGGAGCCTAATGAGACAGACTCCCCTACTATCACTTGACTAGACAGGTCTCCACCTTTTTCTCCCGTTTTCTTTGATTTAAATAATTCATACTAATTACCTCCTTACCGCACTGAGGAGTGTCGGACGCGCGAGCTCCGTCCCGCCGACATCAGCAGGGAATGTGATGGCGTGCTCCAGCATGCCCCACACTGAGATGAGCCTTGCTACGGTAAAAATATTGAGGAATGAGGCGGGCCGTGGTCCCAGTGAGAGTGGTTTCGCTTCCGAAGAATTCGGTGTGAGTGAGTGACAGCCCGCCAGCCCATCGCAGAACTGAGCCGCCAAGGCCGTTCTTTCTTATTAGCACAGTCACATGGTCACAATCTTTTGGCTCCTCCACAGATTATTATTGAAAACCAGGCCGTTGCATGCATTGGAAAGCTCCACAATAAAGTTTGAAGGAAACAAGATGGAAGGAGGCAGTTCCCTCTTGAGAGGAAAGAGGCCACATATATATATCACAATTAAAACATGGTAGATTATCTGGGAGAGAAAAGATTGTGTGATGTGATTTGTCCGCTAAATCATTGATTGAGACAGGCTGATTTGTCAAGAAGTAGTACAGTGGGGATGCTGTGAAGATCCAATGGTCCAATCTCTTTATTCTGTATCCTGTACATACACCATGCAACTCCCTCCATTCACTTCGTGTCTCTGTAAGACTCCAGACTAATAAATCAAAGTGCCAGTTTATTGTGTGATTTATTTATTTTTTGCTGATCCCCAAGCTGTTATTTACGATATTTATTAGAATGCATAATTCAGCAGTTAATTAATGTCGAACTCTATCCTAAGCTATTTGTGTTTGGACATTAGATCAAATGTACTGGAACATCTTTTAATGCTCTAATAATGTCCACACCAGCACTAAAATAAATGTTCACTCCTCTTGAGAGATCTCAGTGCTATTAACAGCACAAACTATGGATAAATGCGGTAAAAATCCTTCTTTTGACCTGCACACCTAGTATAATGATGAAAATTAGAAACCAAAAAATCATTATTTTTCAATTGCAGTGTCCTTTTATCTATAAATTCAAACAGATTAATAAATAAAAGACGTTGTTAACCTTTCACTAATGCTCTAAATCACTGTGGAGTTAATACACAATTATACGGCTAGTACTGATACCCATTCGGAAAGATTATAGCATGGCCCCAGTTCCCCTCACTTTTCCGCGTGCCTCTCCAGGGCCAATCGGACGATGTACGGAGATAAGGTCGTGTCCCAGCCAAGGCCGGGTGATGAATGGCTGTTGGACGGGAAGCTGAACAGTGGAGGGGCGCGCATGCCCCAGAGCACGGGTAGAGGGGTTTCTGCCCCGCTTCTCATCCTTGGTCATCCTGACACCTGCCCCGGCCTCTCCGCTGCAGCCCCCTTCTCAGCGCGAACCTCATCATCTCGACCCTTCAGCAGAAACGTGCGGCCGGGGGGGGGAGAGAGAGGTAGATTCTCTTTCACTCCGGTTTCCTTCCTTTCGTCTTCACGGGGAACGCTGGGTGAGAAGCACCCGAATTCAATCAGTAAATGACTGTGGACACTATTATTAATAGTATGAGTACTACTAGTAGTAGTAATAGTAGTACTTTGATTATTTTTTCCTTTAAAAATGTGTACAAAGGGTACAGGGGTGTTGAAAGTGGCACACACCAGCAGAAAACCTGTCTGCAGAACTGCTATGGTTGTTGGTCATTAACGGTGAAATTCTGTTTCTCGTGGAAACATTTCAGTGATCCTGTGCGTGCTTATCTATCTTCAGTAAAAGCAGATATTGTAACATGGGGGATATAATTGAAATATCAGTTTAACAGAATATAAAATATGCGGCTGGCTTTATGGTTGTATGTGCTGCAAACATTTGATCTACCAGCTCCTGGAGGTGCTGAACACTGGAGGTAAGAGATGGGAAGGTGAATTTTGTATCTCATAGGTTCTGCAGAACCTTTGTTGTGATGGCTTTTTGTGATCTTTTCTCTTTTCGAAGTAGTTTATAAAGAAATCATCAATCATCACGAGAAGCACACTGGTTTTCATCAGGAGACTTTATGAAAGTATCTGAGAACACAATTACTTTGAGCAAGGGGTTGATTTCATGCTCCTAAAATTAAACGCAAAATCTCATTCTGGACTTAAAGCTGTCCCCCCAAGACTTGTCTCATTCTGGACTTAGAGCTGTCCTTCTGAGACTAGTCTCATTCTGGACTTAGAGCTGTCCCCCCAAGACTAGTCTCATTCTGGACTTAGAGTTGCCCCTCCGAGACTAGTTTCATTCCGGACTTAGAGCTGCCCCTCCGAGACTAGTCTCATTCCGGACTTAGAGCTGCCCCTCCGATACTAGTCTCATTCTGGACTTAGAGTTGCCCCTCCGAGACTAGTCTCATTCTGGACTTAGAGTTGCCCCTCCGAGACTAGTCTCATTCCGGACTTAGAGCTGCCCCTCCGAGACT